>VWYI01048615.1:0-37478 GCA_013399455.1 Anthoscopus minutus
AAATTCATTACTTCTGCCAGCAGTTCTGCAACAAGTACTACTGTGTTTTCTGTTACCTATACCTGGGAAACACAAATATGAAATTACACAAAGATAATCACTAGAGAATAAAGCTCTTGATATCCTTCCTGGCACTGATAGCTGGGCATGTCACTTGCCCTGGTTATGGGTCAGAAAGACAGAAAAATAATTGTCTGAGACTCAGCTGGAAGCATCAATGCGAACTCTGAAACTATAGATCTCTCCAGCATTTCCCTTAATTGCAGCCAACTTTGTAGACAACTAGTCTTGGAGTGAACCAGGTAGGGTAATTTTGATTTACTGTCTGCCAAAGATATGTTTCTTTATAGACTTGATCCTATGGGGTGTTTTTTTTCCTTTCAGTTTTGCTTTCACATTTTAGGCGTTGTTTCATGAGAAGGTATTTTATGAAGATGGATAGAATCAAAAGACTCTTGTTCCCTTTTTTCATTTATCCTTTACTTTTTTATTGAACTTTTGTCTTAGGGGTTTTATTACATATTAGCTAGATTTTTGCTTCTAAATAAATACTTATTTAAGAAAAAGAAAGTAGGAAAATAAATCTTTGGGCACTTATTTACTGTCCAAGCCTGTATCATCTCCCTTACCTACCTTGCTTTCACTCAATCAAACAGAAAAAGTTGCATTCAATTCCCTCTGTTCCAGTTGAGTTGTTATTTAACACATAGACTTGACCAAAAAAAATGCTGTTTCGGAGTTATTATTGCTGCTTCTGATCATCTGAGCACAGCTTGGGGCCCACCTGCCTACGACATAAATTAAAATAGTCTGAAGATCTGTGTGGAGTTGACAGTAGTAACCTTAAATAACTTCCTCCACTGCTGTTGCAAAAGAGAGACAGCCTCCTTGATCAGCTTTGTGTTGACTAGAGAGTCACCTTACTTCAAAGGCTAGGAATGGTAAGATTGTAGTAAATCACTGCAGCAGCTGAAAGGAGGTGTATGAAAAGACATACTTGCAAATTTTCTTAAGCTCTACCTTCTATAATTATTGTTACACATGTATCTACTCAGTATATGTATCTGAATCACAGTTTTGGGGAGGAAAACCTTTCAGGTTTGCTGGTAATGTCTAGATTTGTTCATCTGGATTCCTGGTTTACAATTTTCTCATAGCATAAGTCATCTGCTATATGACTGGTACTCAACTACAACTAGAACTTTATCTTGCGTAGGTACATTTATTTTTCTTGAAACAGATAGAGATCCTCTTTCTCCCACCTTTGCTGATCAAACTGAGATGTCTGAGCAAAGAAAGCAGGTAAAACAGTCGTCAGGATGAAGACCTAAAGGTATCTACAGTTTTGGTGTAAGGCAACATTTCTTTCTGAGAACAATAAACAGTTGCTCCTGACCCAGGGCTGGAACTCTAGCCTCTTGTCTGCTATGTGTCTTCTACACTTGGTTCTACTAGCACGTTTTTTAATCTTTGACCAGTTTCCCTGAGCCAGGAAACTGAAGATATATAAACAAAGATAGACTGAATAATCAAATGTATAGCTGTAGTACATAATCTTAAGTATTCAGTCTACACATGAAAGGTTATATTTCACCTGTGAGGTGAGGTTGGTAGTTTTTGTAAGACCCCCTCTTTTGCTGCAAGACAGTGACAAAACAAGTGTATGTTAGTGTTTGTGGGGACTCTTGAGAGGCAAGGAATCATAAAATGAATCTAGCAAAATAGTGTCATGTTCATTATAGCAAGAGTCAAAGTACAGGATCAAAGGCTCAGGAAAAAACAAAGTATGACAAAAAAGAATCAGTTGGGAGTAAGGGTCACATCCAAACAGGAACAAAAGAATAAAGAGCAGAAGAAAACATCTGCAAGCCGTGCTTGTGGGGAGGGAGAAGGAAATAGGAAGAGGGAGGAACCTTTCCACATACTTGCCCTCAGAGGTTTACATACATTTGTGTACTCCAAATTGTTTGAACCTGATTTATAAAATAGTTAAAATAGTTGTATTTCAGAGATAATGAACATCACAGATGACCTCTCCAGAGGGGTTTCCTGTCCCCTTTACGGATAGAGGGAAGAGAACTTGCTCAACACAAGAATATAAAGGCCCTCAGGAGATTTAAGCACCTAACTCTCATAACTTTTGCGGGATATGTGCAGAGCTGTGAAAGTCTCCTAATTTACTTTCTAGTTTCTCATCTCAATCTCTGTGTGTGGCTCCACAAAACAGCAGGCAGGACTGAAAAAGAGAGATCCAAAGAAGGCATATTCACATGGAGTGAACAGCACCAGACTTGCTCTCGCACCTGGCAGAAGTTCAGAGTTATAAACTCCAATCTGGGCAATGACTGAGCACTCAGAGACAGCAAAAATTCACCTTATTGCCTTACTGCCCATAATCATCTTGGGATGGGCTGCAGAAAGCCACTGCAAATCAAGGGATGCTTTAATTGATACCAGTAGTCACTCCTGCAACCACCTTTCATCCTCATGACTTGAAGCCAGAAAGGTACCTTCTGCTTAGTCAATCAATTGTAAGGCTTCAATAAAACCACTGCTTTCATAAAACTAACTTCAGATAAGCAAGGCCAACCTTCCTAGGCTTCCTCTATATCCAACGATGCAAAAAATGCTGGTTAGTTTTCTTTCATATCTGTGTTTAGAGTCCAAGGAGACTGTCACTCTCCATTAATATGAAAGTTTTCTACAAAGAAATATTCTTTTTATCAATATAGAATATTGCCGCTTCCTCACCTTGCCCCATTCATTTCCTGCAGAAAAATTAGTAGCTGTAGATGGCTACATCTCTGTGGAATAACCATCACAGGAGCTAGAAGGTATTACATAACTCACCCTTTACCCTTTGTATTTGGTAATTCATCAGGAAAACACCCTTTATACATGTTCTCACAGTCAAGGAGTTAGGATACACAGAAAATGTCTAGCAGGTAGAAAGAGGGCAGAAAATAACATCCATTAAATGAATCGTTCTTAACACTCCCTCTTGCATGATATATATGTTTTTACAGAGCATTTTTTGCCACTTCTAATATTTACTTGGATATATTTTTGTTCAACTGCTCCTGAAAATATATTATACTTTTATTTATGACTAATGTGATATTTAAAGTAGTCCCCATTTATTCATCAAAGACCTGATTCTGGAGTATTGTCACCCCTGTAAATTTTTGGATTAGTTAAATACCTCACTATATGAATCTTCTGTAAGTAAATATTCATAACTGCTTTCAGTGGTTTCCAGTGTTTTGTAAACAAAGGTGAAAGAGCAAAACTGGGATATGATCTTTCAAAGATGTGACATTAAACACAAAATAAGAAAAACCTTTTCTTCAGACTCTGACTCAGACTTGTGAAACCTGTTTTCCATCCAACACACCATAAATGGGTGTTAGATGTGGTCATTAAAGTAATAGTGGAAGAGTAAACTACCTTATGAAATTGGAGTGTGTTATTTTTCAAACTGGGAATTTTTGAGAAACAAAAATGTTTCATACTGAGAAAGACTGAAAAGTGAAACAGATATGTCATGGGTAGTGGAAGATTTTTAATCCCTTGAAATCTTCAGTTTGATGACTGCACAACTTGTCTCAGACCAAATTTTTTTGGACCCAGAAACAATTTGATTTTTGTAATGTGTTAACATTATCTAAGGGCCAAATTCCTACCCAGATGCTCAGTGAGTCCCCATCCCATCATGAAGTGAGGAGAAACCAGGATTAGAAAGCTTGCACATGGAGATAAAGCCAGGTAGATCACTTACCAATTACTGTGCTGGGCAAAACTGGATCACCTTGGGGAAGACTAATTTAAATTTAAAATTTTGCTAGAAAAGTAAAGACGAGCATTAAAACAACTTTCCTCCCCAGTCTCCTAGGCTCAGCTTTGCTCCTTCACTCCCAACTTCTCTACACACCCCAAGAGTGAACCAGGATGGCTGAGGAGATAAGGGTCAATATGTAATAATTCCTCTCTTCTGCTCCTTCCCTGTCACACCTGTACCCTGGTCCAGCACGGATTCTCTGCATGAGTTTTAGGTCCTTCAGTTATCTCTGCCCAGTTCAGTGCAGAGATTGCAATGGTGCCCAGAGAATCTCCACACCCATACCCTCTTCCTTCTCTTCCTCTGATCTTGGTGTTCCCTCAGTGGTTCCTTGTTGCAGTGTGGTTTTGTTCATAAAAGTTTGTTCAACTACACTCTGTATTGTTAAGTTGTACCCCCTCTCTCCGTTATGTTAATGGTTCCAGCCTAAGTCGTATCCTCCTATTCAGTTGTGAATCCACACTGTATCTGCCCCTTATTCCTTAACATTCCCCGTTCTTCCTCCCCTGAATTGCCGATCCTCCCTTGTGCCAACCCCGTGCCTGGACCGCCCCTTTGTAAATCCCCTACTCCTCCACACGCCGCCCTGTTGGCCCGTGTGACTGCTCTCCTTCCCTTGTTTTCCCCATTGTTTGTGTATTGTAAACCCTGCCTTGCGCTCCTCCCCTAAGCCTCCCCTGTTGGTTGAAGTGCTGTACCCGGCCCCTGAACTGCCCCCATATATAATCCTTTGCACACGCTGCTCAGCCGGCTTTTCTGCCTGCACTGTCCGTGACAGTAAAACCTTTGGGAGTCGGCACAGAAGGCCCATCTGGTTTGTGTCTGTGCATTGATCTGAGGTGACTGGTGGGGATCCCGGGGCGCCGGGGAAGTGTCACCCCTCGTCAGCGAGCGCTCGGAGACTGCCACTCCGGGACAGTTCTTCAGTCTTCTGTTACCTCCTCCTCCTCTCTCTGCCCAGGAATTTTGCCTTTTCTCAAGTGTTTTCTCAGAGGCACCACGAGTTTCACTGCTGGGCTCAGCTGAACTGTGCAAAGGGTTTGGCACAAGGCCGACGCTACCTTCCTCCCACAGAGGCCTCCTCTGCAGCCCCCACTGCCAGCATCTGCATGTGTACACACAACACAGCTTTTAACATGAGAACGGGGCAAAATCTAAATCCGATGTCTGGTGCTCAAGTTTGAGAATCAACACTATAACATTAAAATTTTGTCTTTGTTAATAATATGCACCAAGTGCTCTCATCAAAGCAAGTTCCAGCTACCAATGAGTCACTGCTTTCACACAGAACTTGCAACTATTTGCATGACTGATCTGAAGCCTTTTCAGCATCTGAAAAATAGAAACCATATTTTATGTAAGACCAAGTCAAAAATGAAAATTAGTCTCTGAAATTGAATACAAATCCCACTTTAAGGCTTGTAAATATTTCAGATTCATGTGGTTTTGTCTGAACAAGTTTACTGTAAATATCACCTATTTGAAAAAGCCATATAGTTTCAATTTCTGCATTTTAATATCTTTCATAAAACTTTCTGCAACGAATTTGACTTTTTGTTTGAAATATATATAGAGAAATTTAAACACAAGCATTTTATGATAGTTGAAATATATGCTTGTATATTTGGAGTATATCAACAACATACTGTGTCATGTTGTTTTTGAATAGTGTAATATGAAGATGTAGCCTGGATATCCTTAATCATGGTAACACTGTTTTATAAATATGGTAATAAATATTAAACCCTGTCGAATGCACATATGGAAAACACAGGCTTTTTGAGACATGCAAAGTCATCTCTGCTTTGCAAATCATCTCATACAGGTAGAATTATTACTAACCTCTGAGAACAGGCTCAGCTTCATCTTCTAGTTACAAGATTATAGTAATTTTTAACCAAACATGCTAGAAACAAGTTGTCAGATGTAATTAGTTAATTATTATTAACTTTTACTGAATCTTAAGAAATCACTATGCAAGGGTAAAAGGAGAGCAAATATGATTTAGAATTCTTTTTATGATCTAGAAAGTAGACTCTCATCTTAAGAAGTCTTCATCTTGTTCCACCAATATCTTCCAGATTCTTCAAGCATTCATTGGAACAAAAATTGGAGTTTTGTAATACTTCACCTAGCAGAATTCCCTTTGATGGCCTTGAGTTAAATGATGGCTTTGTCATGCCTCCTAATAAGGTTTTCAGCATTAAAGAAAGATTCCTCTGCTTCAGTTTAAGTCCTGTGCCAGGAGATAGAAAGCCACTTCTTACATCCTATGATCCAAGCAAAATGAAACTCATTGTACAAATTTTCAAGGAAGAAGGAATAAAAATAGTTTGAATATAAAGAGAATGGTTTCTAATTCCACCTTTGAAAACCTTATTTGTATTATTTATTTAGACATTATTTATTTTTTATAGAACAATACAGATTATGTATCTGTGGAATAAGTCAGAAGAAATGTTATAAATGGGAACTTTACTTAAAATTCAAAGAAAAGGTAAAATTATGCATGATGACTACTAAAGCTACCAGAAAATATGTTGTGTTTTGTGATATGCAAAAGCAATCTGTTCTATATGAAAAACATACTTAAAAATAAAAAACATAGCCATCTGACAATATATATTTCATATAATTCTTCCCTTTCCACCATATTTAGCATATAATAAAATTTTTTTCATGTTTGTCTGTCAAATCTGCATGCAAAGTATCTTCCCAGGAGATACTTCTGCAATAATGATGGAATCAAGTACTGTTTTCCCATACCCCCTGAACTTTGCAGAAGGGCAGCTGACAGACAAATAACTAATCAGATACAGAGAGATGTCAGTTGCTTCTCTTTCAGGATTCACAGGTAAAAATATATAACCTGTGGTTAATTTGTTTCTACCATGATTTTCCCAGTACAAATATGTTTGCAACTAGAGCTAGATGTTTACCTGTATGTAAATGTGGTAAACACCGAATGGAAGTCTTTGAGTATGAATCCCATAAGACGTAGCATCAGCGACAACAAAAAATGCCCATACTTAAGTGGAAGAATATGTTTCCCAGTACATGAAAACTGTATCTAGGCTGCAGGCTGAAAAAGGTGTAGACCAATGAAAAGAAGCATGTAGCTGAGAAAACTGAACAAGCATAACATTAAAGACTAACTTATGACAGTCAGATAGTTGCATAGATGGAGAATATCAAGTGGGAAGCGACCATGGAAGTTTTCTTCAGAATGAGAACTAGAAGTGAGGAAACAAAGTCATAAATCTGTTGACCAAAAATAATTTTAGATAGTTATTTTTGCTAATCATTCTGCATAAAATTTCTGCTTCGAGATGTCACAAGATGAACATTCAGTAAAATAGATGACACTAGATCACTTTTGTACAAATACGTAACATCCTACAAAACTAAGGAAGACAGCTTAAAGAACTCCTTTCTGGATTAGACAAATCATTGCATAGGAGAGCTGTAATACTATACTAGGGTTATGTGAAAGGATCACTTAAGGTGCATGCAACAACTTTGCTCACATCCATGAAACAAGGACAATAGTTGAGAGCCAGCTTGCATACTAACAAAAGGAAATCAGAAATGTATAAAGCCCTGAAGAGTTAAAGCAAGCTTGATTTTGCTTTGACATACTCGAGGAATGCAACAGAACTATTTTATATAAAAACAAAGAGCTCTAAAGTCAAACTGGAAAGTAGCAGCAACACTTTAAATATGCATATTGGATGCCAAAAAGGAATGGAGGTGGAGAAGTTAAAATAAATAAAATGTCTTCTGTAGCAAATTATTGCAGTTTATAGAATTCTTGCCCCTGACAATTTCCCAAGGACCCTCATCTGAATACTGACACACAGAATAAATGGAAAATAGCCCTTATTATCCTAGGCTGTGCTTTACAGCAGAATCGATAAAGCTAAAGGACAACAGAAATGTGATTACTCTATTAATCCACAGGATCAAATTCAACAGCCAAATATCCTCTTGGTAAACATCCTAATGAATTTTCAGGCAGATGAAAACTGTGAGGGTTGATTTAGGGATGAATTAATATTTGGAGATATTTTGAGACCTTTCACTAAGTGTCACCCATCTTGGATGCTTACTGTCTGGTGCTGAAGTGAAGAGAGGGACAGATTTGTTTTTGTTTCATTTAAGGCAGATAATAACCCATGTTTTCTCTTTTAAAAAGAGATAAATTTCTTCCCAGGGCAATAAAAATTCTCTGTGAACTTTGATCTTCCTCTTGGAGAGTGTAAACAGATGCATGCTTGTAAAAATGTGAGTCAAGATAGAGTTATACAGTAGTACTCTGTCACCAGTTCTTTGCTACAATCTTTCTTTTTTTCTGTAAATTGTGTATTTTCACTATAAAATGCTGGGGACAGGGCCCAAGATCCTTCCTTACACTTCTGTAAATAGTGGAGAAGTGATTTCTGCACCTCATCTCCATCTTTGACTCAGAAACACCTCACATATACACACACAGAGGTGCATGAATAATGAATAATTGCTATAGAAGAAGCAAGCAAGAGGCCTTTTCTCTTTTCTCAACCTAATAGCAGAAGACCTTGAGAACATGACCTACGGGAAAATAAGGCATAAATCTGCTAGGCAGCTATGAATATATGCAACATAATGCCTTTTAAGGACTTGGGAAATTCTTTTCATTGTTCTGACCTCAAGAGGGTCAGAATTGTTATCTCCTGGCAATGAAGCATAGACTGGCAATGGAACAAGACTGTGGTCTTGGATTTTGAACAATAATGAGCTTCTATGATGAAGCAGACAAGACTTGGACAGCGTGGATTTCTCCTGAGCTAAAATATGTCTCAGGCTCTTGACTGTTCACATAACGCTCGTTAATGATGGAGGCTCCTGGATGATTTGGGAAATCTCATGGCTTGAATGGTTCCACCTATAGTCTATTAAATTTCCAGTACTAGAAGAGTTCATTCCCACTGTCATCAACCCTAACTATGATTCTAAGGCAATATCAACAAAGAATAAAATAAAAAATTATCACTTATGCAGGCTTGTTTCCATGGTCTTTGAAGGACATAACTGCATCTGCAACTGCATCTCTGTTTACATGCCACAGGAAAGGCGAGTCAAAGTAAACTGAATATTCTGGTCAGTCCCCTTCTGCAAATGTTCCATGATTCTCTTTTTGTAGACATAGAGGAGATTATAACACTATCAGCTCTGCTGGTGTAGCTAAGATTGATATAAACTTCCTAAGATTTGGAGGTAAGTCCCAGAAGTCATAGTAAAAATTTTTTTTTTAATTGTACATGTAGTTTACATACCCAGTGAGTCTTTTCTCCACTTTATCATGCGACCATCCCCTTGGACTGGAACAGAGTATTCTCTTTCCATTCAACATGGTTATCTTTGAGCCAGTGAATGTCCTCATTTTTAATTCTTTTCTTATGATCATTGGACAGAACAAAAATGTTTGAGCCATTGCACTTTTGTTACCACTAAAAGATGGTTCTCACTTAAAAAGCATACGTGGCACAGACTTGGGAGGAGGAGAGATAAAATTCCTACCTGCAGTTTAAATATTCAGTTAATGGAAGAAACATTTTTGGTATTAGTAGGAGTATCATCTAATCTAAATAACTTTGTAGCAAACTATTGACTGTTTATATTCCTTTTCTGATGCTGGAAATAAAATAGACCCACACTGAATTACCTTTGTTATTCTGCTACTGTCATAGGTAGATGCCATTCGGTTTCATATTGGACACTATCATTCATCTGAGTGCTGTTAACATGAACAATATAAAAATGGCAAACTGAAGTATAAATGTGTTCTTTGATACATATCTAAACTTGAAATGAAGATTTAAATTGGGTACTGATCAGCAACTTTTACCAAGAATGAGAAAGCAAGTTGGGTGGACATATTTCTATGCAGCCTCTAGGGAGGGAAGTAACCCTATGCTATCCCAGTGTTTCTAGGTACATCTGTGATATCTCTCAGCACTCTATATTTCAGGAAGTCAGCCTGTTTATGAAGTTATTGTAAGGTAGCAGTGGGCATAAGTAAAACACTGCTAATATAGTACTTGGCCAAAAGTAGCCTCCCCTGTAGGAGTTTGTTTATAAATTGCTTTGGTCCACTTGACAAGGTCAAATCCATTCTCTTAATGATGAATCTCATCTGTTCTGGTGCAGAAAGAAATGTTTTCTTTCACTTCTACGTGTGGTAAGAGCTCATTCATCTCTGTATGTTCTAAAGGGAAATCTAGCTACATCAGAGAGAGAAGGAGTATTCAGAGGGCAACTGATGGCCAGGAAGATATATTGAATTCACTTTCCTGGGACAGACATTCAAATGGTAACAAGTGATAGAAAACAGCTCTATACTTCAGCATGATGTGTGTTCTCTCTCTTATGATTAAACCCCCTGTGGGCCATCTGCATTTAATGGGTTAGAACTACTTTGTAGCTGCAGTTTTTTCCTTCCATGGCCCTTATTTATTTGAGATGAGACCAAACTGCACTCTAAAAGTGCAGCATGTAGGAAACACTGCCAAAAGAATGAGAACAAAAAGGCAAATTTATGGGCCAGTGTTGTTTTAAGCATTTAACAGTATAAATAGAAAGTGTAGATAAATGTGGACATGTAAGCTGCTCTGTTTATCTCAGTTACATTATTTGCCTAAATTCCAGAAGAGAATTAGTCCAATTAGTTTATACAAGAGTTAATGCCTCTGCACTAATGATTTAGCATATGCATAGAACTGTTTTCACACTAAAACTAACAGTTCTCTTAGTGCATATCTCCCTAAAAACAAGAAAACATTGCTCAGTCTATCCTTCTCTCTAATTCTGTAAAAAGTCAGACACAAATGTGGAAACTCTTATAGTAAATCAGATGTAACCCACTGATTTAATAATTCCTGTATTTTAAAAATAGCTGAATGGGCTACCTTAACAAAAAAAATAAACTAGGTAATGTTGCTCCATGACAATTCAATTTAGGACAGTAATCTATTAAGTGTTTATTAGGGATCATATCCTACTCCCAAGTGAGACCACTGGCAAGATTCCTGTTAACTTCAATTAAGATTTGATCATAAGGAGATTTTTGGGTAAAGCAAACTTCATTCCTCCTTGCCAATACTGAGTTTTCTGGCTGTAAATATTCAATAAACTCCCGGCCAATGAGTGTATTTTCCTCTTTGTTCATTGTATATACTATTAAGCATCTGCTAAATAATACTAGCTCCGATCTCTATCCCAGACGTTTCTCTAAAAGATCTCCAAAATCATTTAGTATTTTATTTACCCTATGTGTTTAAGTAATATCTGACAGGTTTTTCCATATATAAACATGTACTTCATTATATACTAAAATGTTTATAGCAAGGAATGAGGAAAATCATTCTTAGTACGCTAGAAGCAGAGTTGTTCCTCCAATATCACTTTGAAAGAAAAATACAATTAATATGTTTTATATTGTAATTTTCCATTAAGGATCTCAGCTGTTTTTCATTTTTAATGAATGAACCAAAATCATTTCAGTAAACACACCTGAGTAAATAGTGTCTTACAAAGATTCAGATACTTCTGTCTGTCTTTGAGCACGCTGTTTGACAAAGCTTCATTTTAATTATACCCTTTTTTTCTTAGATGGACAAAAATATTATGAAAGTGTTAACTAGGATTTTATCATGTCTACAAGCCGTTTGTTAATTATAATCACACTGTATTCAACTAAAACAAAGCAAATTAAGTTTTTGGGTTTTAATGAAAGAAAAGGCTTTACAGAACTTACTCATTCCTCTCTGTATCAATAAATTGGTCACTCAAAGACCAGTAATAGTACCAAAAATCAACTCTTTTGCAACTACTGGATTAAAGCAGAAGATGTAATAATAGTGAGACTAAAGTAAATTGCAGTTAGTACACATAAATGGGTTTTCTCACAGGAGTACAAGTCAGGGAGGAACAAGCTTATTTCAATTATTTTTCATAATTAAAGAATGCAGAACCCAGCTTCTGAGAGATGAAGCAGACAGCTATTAGGCTACAGAGAGCTGCGACAGTTAGAACCAAAGCATAGAAAAGTGTTCCTGTAACAGCATCTTGTGAACCATCAAGTTCCACTCTATAAGCCAGCCAGAAATTACGATTTTTGACCTGATCCTATAACATAGACTTTTTGAAATTATGTTTTATATGTTAACATCAATTAATTTAACCAATATTTTTTCCTATACATTGATGCATTTATTAGTCTAGTACACAAATTATTCCTATGGGAATAATCACTGTTATGAAGTTGGGCAGTGTGAGTCAAGCTGAGTTGAGCTGTTGAGTGTGAGGCCTCACAAGTATATGTGCTCACAAATCCCTATTCTTTCAGATGATAATGAATTTTGAAGATTCACCTACTTGGTTTTGGCTTTTTTTCCTTATATTTTATGTCTTGTGTAGACTGTTTGAAAAGATTTGTTGAGGAATTATGTCATTTTTATGGTGTTATTTAAACAGATTAAAAATAACTGGCAGGAACAGGACAATATCTCAGAACTATTTTATGTGGTAGTGTTGTGATATATTCCTTCATTTGCATGCCAGAGCCATATCAGTTTTAATGAGCCTGTGGTGCAAAGGAGAATGGCTGTGCTTCAGGAATTTTGTGGACTCGCTATTTCAACTGTTGCTCTGCTTTTGCTTTAATGTTCTGTCCTCCTATTGCCTCAAAAATGCAGAGAAAAAATATCTTGAAATTCATTATTAAAGATGCTTCTCTACAAAACTACTCTTTATTTCACAGTATGTATTTACTGCCAATGACAGACACCTAGCAATCCTATTTCTTCAAGATTTACTCTTGATTCTTTATATCCCTCCTTAACCCCATACTGGAAAGGTGGCAATAGGATAAGCCTTATGTTTCCAGGTCCAGGTGGGATTCAGGAGGAGCAGTTTACCCATAGAGGGAAGGCAGGGTTGCACTGGGTTAGGTTTCTCCCTTACTCCAGCTTTTTATTCTGGCACTCCTCCCAGAAGATTATTCAGTCCCCAGCCATGATACTCTCATTCACTGCTTACTACTTTGTCATTCTAATGCCAGCCAAATCTAAAAAGATCACTGCAGATGAATAAGTATGCATTTTGGGAGTTAGTGAGCCACTTGTTATTTGGGTATGAAAGTGCTGAAGGAATGGGTTGGTATTGGCTGGGGTAGAGTTAACTTTCTTCCCAGTGGCTGCTGTGGTTCTTTGTTTTGGATTTGTGCTGAATAGAGCTGACAACATAGGGATGGTTTTTTTGTTACTGAGCAGTGCTCACGCATTGCCAAGGCCTTTTCAGCTTTTCACACCGCTACCTTGGCATGGCAACTGGGGTGCCTGGGAGCTCAGGAAGAGACACAGCCTGGATAGGTAACCCCAGCTGACCAAAGGGATATACCATACAAAATGGCACCATGCTCAGTCTATAAAGTGGGGGCAAGAAGGTGATGGCATTTGTCTTCTGAAGTCCCGGTTACTGGGATGGGGCCCTGTTCTCCTGGAGATGGCTGAACACCTGGCTGCTTGAGGAAAGAAGTGAATGATTTCCTTGTTTTACTTTGCTCATTTGTGCTTGGCATTTGCTTTCCCTATTAAATTTTATCTCAAGCCATGAGTTTTCCAGCTTTCACCCTTCCAATTCTCTCCCCAGTGTCTCTAGTGTGGGAGTGAGTGAGCAGCAGCGTGGGGCCTGGCTGGGCTTAAACCTACAGGGAAGAAATACTTGTTACAGAAAGAACTTCCCCTGAAAATGTTTTTGAAACTAAGAAAAATAAGTGGTTTTAATGGGTTCTAACTCTGATCAGCCTGATTTACACCTGATTTTGAAATAGCAGGAATATTTAGAAATTTATCAATAAAAAAAATCCTTTGTCATTTCGGAAAAAAAAAGCCGTAATATTTTATTGTTTGCTAAAACAAAATAATTTACTCTTATCACACTAAACTATCTCATTATTAAATGCAGAATATGGCCTATATTTGTTAAATTGTATACTTTCCAAAAGTTCACAGTCAAAGTAAAACTTTCATATATTGAACTGGATTTTTTCAACACTGCTCTACAAAATATTGTGGCATTAAAGAAGTGAAATGAGAAATATAGTTAATTTCAACTTATTCTCAGCAACATAAGATGTTTTCATTGATATGTTCCTGTGGTGTGCAACACTGTTAAACTGTAGGTAGAAATCATTATTGTCAAACTTTTCTGACCATCTTGGTCATAAGAAGACTGTGTCTTTAGCTGCTAAATTCAGTGTTGTCCATCACTTATGAGTCTGTAAATATCATAATATAAATAAATTTATATTTCATCAGTAAATTTACATTTATTCAGAAATTTCTTAAAATGCACGCTTAAGATTTTCAAAATGTTGATGAATCAATCACAGGTGAAAACACAGTGCATCAGTAATTAGAACAATATGTCACTTTCTCTTTTAACAGGATAGGGACTCTTTGCCCAAAAGTTCTATAAATTTACTTCTCAGCATAACATGATGATCACATATCTCAAACATTAGTTAACATGCTTGGCAGGAAGGCTTTGTAAATCACCTCCTTTTGTTTTTAGTGCATTTTCCACATGTTCAAGAAGAAGGGAAAAGATTAGTTGCTCAAGAGAATAAATAATCAAGGGGTAAAAATCAAAGCATAAGAACACAAGTTCTGGCAAATGTGGGAGTATAATTCACTAGAAAATAAAATCACTTCTCTTTCATAGAAACTCACTTAAATTATTTATACATATTGAAATGTCTCTTTTCTAGAATTTTCTTAGAAAAAGAGAACACTACAAATAGCCCTGTTGGGTCTCTTTGCACTATTTGTGGAATAAGGAACTACTAATCTTGGTTAAAAAATCTGACTCTGGCCTTAAGCCAGCATGGGCCAGATTCTGCCATCCTTACTAGAGCTGAATAGCACCTTAAGCCAGGCCTGACTATGAACCGATTACTCATGTTGTGCTGAGAGGCTTTTTTTTTGCATGAATGGGGCCATTGTGAATAAACATTTACAAGTGATTCACAATTTGGCCTATGTGAGTAGTCTCACTCCCATCAATGCCACTACTCACGGAGTAAAGCACTACTAAATAAAACTGGCAGAATGTGACCCTGTTGTAGTACTTGACATCTAACACGAAGATACTTTTTCATTAGCTAAATGAAACGCTGCAACCAACAGGCTATCATTCATTCTTGAGACGAGGCTGATGCAAGAGCATGACAAGCTTAATGCAGGCCTGCAACTTATCACACCTCAGGTTTAATGAGGGGTTGAATACTTATTTTTTTAACATATAAAGTTATGCTAGCAACAAGTAACAAAAAATTTCCATTGCTAGATTTGAGGATGAAGAATAATTAGACTTGCATCCCTTTCACTTAATTAAGATCGGCAGGAAGATGATATGGTCTTTTATTTTTCCCCTTTGGTTTGGGAGCTTCAAGAATCTAAAATTGCAATATTTTTAAAATGACTATTTATTCCGTAATAAGTCTGCAACTGAAATAAATTCCTAGGAATTGTTACATTTTACTCCTGACATAAAAAGCCTTGCACAAATTATTTTGAGGAGATTTCAGAATAAAACAGTAGCAAATTCTGCTATGAAAAAAAAAATAAAGTGAAAGAGGCAACAACAAAAATGGATCAGAGATTTCCAGCTACACTTTTCCTTCTTGGTCCACTAATGAATCCCTACCAAAAATTCTGGAAATTTCTTTGGCATTTTCTAAATATTATACCTTAAAAAGTAGTTATGTGGAAACTGAATAAAATATAACAAAAAAAATAGCTGAAAACAGCTTGCTAAAAATTCCTTGTATTATCACCACTTTCATTCTTCTGCATGTGGCAAAAGTGTCTATACAAAACTAATGCCTCTACCTGTACCAATAAAATTTTTTTCTTTTTACTTTGCTTTAAATCATGAGTCGAGTTTTACTGCTGTCTAAACAGACCATAAAAAATGGAAAAGATAACTTCTAGCCAGAATACTCTTTTCCAGCTCCTCAGGCCAAAGTTGAAGCTAATTTTTAGAAGTAGAAGCGCATCAGGAAACCACAAATTGGAGTAGATGTATGTGTTAAAATTTGAGTTTATTACTAGTGGAAAATAGGACAACCTTCCTTTCAGCTGTGTAAGACGCTGCATAAAAATCCCATTTTCAGTTGATCCTGATCACTTCAAGGTTAAGTTAGTTTATTCCCTTGAAAGGCTACAAAATGAGTCCAACTCCTATTTTTGTTTCAAGTTTAGCCCCCCTGAGTGGGAGAAGAGAAAATCTCGGGATTTCTGTGTGTTTGTTTTTCTGAGTACTGGTAGTTCTGCAGTTGCTGTGATGAAATTTGCTTTCTGATCTTCCCTTCTTCCCCCATGTGCCCTCTGTTCCTAAATAATGGCCAGAGAGAAAAGCAAGAATGAGCAGGGGGTGCTCCAAGAGTTGTATCCTGTTCTAATCACAGCCATGCAAGTCTTTCTTTATTTCAATTAATTTACTTTGCCTTTATGAACCTGAGAGACTGACTGTTGCTTTCAAAGAGGCTGACATTTCACTCATCTGAAGGAGCTTGGAATGTGACAGGGGAAAGGGAGGAGAAGTAAATCAAAGCAGATATCAATTCTCCAGATGTAAAGTATTTTTCTTCTCCTCTATTTTTTCCACCAGAAATGTCAGAAAGTCTGCTGACATTTTAATTCCTTTGTGATAGGCTGGGAGTTGAGAGCCAAATTCTGCTGCCATTGCAGTAAAAAAGACTTTTCCTATATACTTTAAAGGTAGCAAACTAGTCTTACACTCTGGAAAGCATATATAAGCAAACTTTCAACAAAATTCAACTAAAATCAAATGAACTGTACTCTAATATCATCTTAAGATCAGTTACAAAATTAAGCTGACAAGCCTTGTTGGATGTTTTTGTATTGATTTGACCACAGAGCAGCAAAACCCTAAAATGGACTGTCCTGGAGGTGAAACCTCAGTGTTGTGTTGTTTGGAGATTTTACCTAATCTGTACTCTGTTAAACAAAGTGTAGGAGTACTGTTCCATGTTGTCTTTTAGTCACCTCAACTTCATGACACCCTCTCTATAACCTTTAATACTTAATTTAAATACGCTAATTGACACATAATCTGTGCACATCTTTGAAGACTCTGTTAACACTGTGATCTTACTTTTAGCATTATATTTGACAAAAAAAATCTCATTATCTTTAATAGAAATACACTAATAGAATACTAAAATAAAGTAGAACTTTCTATTCTTATTACATTAGCTGTTCCTTGATAAAAACTCAACATGCATTTAGCAAAACAGCAGAGCTGGCTTAGAGCAGCAGCGCAGTGCTGAGAGAACTCAGTCTACAAACACTACCTACAGCATGAATGGTCATATATTTCCTTCTTTGCATACTGTGCTCAGAGATTTACATCATTGGTTTAGTATAATAAATTTACTATCCTTTACCAAGTTGTTCCTTTATGAAGTATTCATTTGTAAAGGACAATTTTTTTATATAAGACTGCTAAAAACCATGGAGTAGACATATTTTCTTAGTAGTTTTATTTTTTTTGTAGGTTCTATAATCATATTTCATCAACAGGTACAACAAAACATATATAAAAAGCAAAACAAAGAGGGCTTGTTGAGCTTGATGCGTGGTAAATCTATTTAGTTTATTCTTGGTTTATTGTTAAATATTATATTGCATTTCTTTAAGCAGACATCGTGTATATTGTGATTTCTAGCATTCCACACAGAGCAGCTTATTGTTGTTCCCTTTAAATATGGGAAATAAAAATGGTTTTAGTTTGCTTTAAAAAAAAAAATTGAGAGAGGGTACTGCTATATTACATGGCCCAGGAAATATTGGCAGTATGCTCTTTGGCTTTCATCCGTAGAACTGCAATGCTGGAGGACCTCCTTTCAAACTCTGGCTTGGTTTCAAAAGCATGTCCATTGGTTGCCCCAGAAAGCAATGAGTCAGTGAAAAAATTATTGAGGGGCATGTGGCTGAATTGATTCTGGTGGTTTGAAAAGCCTGTGTAGCCAGAATCTGTCCGGGGTGAATGGGAGTAAGGTGTCATACAGGAGGATGTATCTCGTGGCAGCATGCAGGAGGTAACCACAGAACCACTGGCAGCATTCCCTGCCCACAGATTGTTCTGAATCTGGAATATATAAAATGAATACAATTAAACTTAGATAAGTCATCTTTTGTTTTCTGTAATGCTTGGTTTGCTTTACTTCACACATAATTAGTTCTCTTCTGAAACAAGCAACAAGTGTTTAACAAGTTCTCTGCAGTCATGTTAGAAAATGGTATGAAGAGATCACACGAGTCAAAATACAAGATTGTTCACTTAAGAGCAAGGGCTGATGAGTCACGTTCTGTAGTTTGTCATCCATTTGCCCTGTGGCTCCATATATGATGTCTACTGCTGAACCTTAGGATGCTGTCAATCCAACCAGTGAATAAAATTAATGGAAACACACAAGTGACATCAGAGAAGTGGTGTCAAACGAGTGTACATCATAGATGTTTTTGACATAAATGCTTCTCCTCATTAGAATTCCCACTGTAATGGTAGGAAAAGGGTGAACAAAACAAACCAATCCGGGTTTCTCAAGCAACAGAGCCCAAGTATTTGAAATATTTAATAATGACAAGCCTTGCATAACTTCTATAAAACAAATGAAAACCTAAAACACAGGAATTACTGATAATACATTCAAGACCTTTTCTTAAGTTTGTTTCAAAGATAGATTTGACATAAAATTTCTTTCCATGATTGTTTATGCGAAACTACACTTTGAAGGTATTTCTTTATCAGCATTTAGCCTTAACAAGCTGCATTATGCATCCCTGGAAAACATTGCATGACAGGCTAGGACACAAACATTGTGGTTACCAGCAATGTCTGGAGTAACCATGTATTCAAGCTTTGATGTATAATCCTTTCTATACTTGGCAGTCACTTAAAGCTTCATTCTGAGACTCAGGCCTTCTACCATCTATGTATAGATACTATTTATGGATAGGTATTTTTCACTTGTTTGTTACCAGATGAACAGACAAGAAGATTTTTAAGACCTAACATAAGTCAGCTCTTGTTGTTATCTCAAACTGCATGGTCTTTCATTCCTTCTTTATTCGCTTTGATTTGATCAAACTTCACACTCAGCAACTGCCCTTCTGTTTTTCCAATCTGTCTACTCTCTCTCCCAGTACTACATGTATATGATATAATTTCTGACATACTAAAACTTCCTTAGTCACTCCTCATTTGCACACACCATTATACAATACACAGCTTTGTATGTCTTCTCTGCTTTTACTTATATATCTTTCCTGAATGTTGATTTTTTTTTAAATGTACAAATAACATCAGGCAAGACATTTTTAGCTCACATTCCCAGTACAGATCTTGTCAGCCAGTAATTATATCCTTTCCTATTTGTTTTCCTTTGCTAAATTTGTCTTCACTCTAAAAATCTGTTGTCTGTTTAGTGTATCCTTGCCCTGATGCACTGCAATTGAGCCCACATCTTTGTTCTCTGTGATATGTTGGAATAACTCAATTACTCTTCAGTTAGCACTAAAAAGTGAATTCCCACTTCAAACTTAATTTTACATTCACATTCCAAATCCATAGACAAAGGAATTTTGACTTTAAGATATAAAGGTTATCTCTCTAGCTGAGTGATTTTTTTCTGCCAAAGTAGAGGTCAGGGGAAGTAATGAATTATGACAGACACACACATATGCATACACAGAATGAAAACATGTTTCTAAGGCTGATGAGTTGTGTTTTCTCCCATTGCCCTATCACTTTGTAACAGCACATACCCACCAAGCCACCAGCATGCTAAAGTGATAAATTATGGTTCACTGAACTCATCTAGCTGAGATCTAATGCAGATAGGAAGGATGAAATGGTCTTATTTCAAAAGTTAATACTTTAAACAGTTGTATTAGCAAGGTCATCAGGAGCTGACAACTAGTCTGGGCTCCTTGGGAATTCCAGCAGCAAAAAAAAAAATAATCCAGTAAATGCTCCATTTTGGTTTCCTGCAAAAGCCTGGGGAAAAATCATGCTATCAACATATCTCCCCAAATTCTAGGTCTGCTCAGCTTGTTTATACAGACATGCATGTGTGCAGCTATAGTTCCACACACACTCATGGACATGACTTTCCACGCACACACATACATTCACATAGCTGGGCACACCTCAGGCTTCTGCTCCTGCATATTTTAGGTGGTCTGATGGGAGGCAGTGGAGGGAGTAAGGTGTCTGAGAAAGGATATGGAAGATTTTTCCTCCTTCTTGTGGGCCTCCTGAAGTCTACATGACGAAATCAAGAAAAAGTTTCAGAACTTTCCAGTTGTCTCCTCCCATAATTACTTTCCAGAAGACTCAAATGTTTGTCAGCCCATAGGAGACCCTCTCTAGTTTGACATGATTCCCAGCTGCCTTATTACTCCTTAATTAACCTACCTGAGCCAGTTTTGACTTATAATCAGACAAATTTCCCTAGGGAGAAACTAGTTAATCTACGCAGAGTCTAACACAGGAATGATTCCTGAAGGAGCTCCTAATCTCCGAAGCTAACTTAGATGCAACAAAGTCTTATTTATCTAACATGTTGAAATTTCTTTCTAAGATATGCTATGGCAAATGCTGCAGTCACCCAGGCAGCACAGATATAATTATGGGAGAAGTTTTTTTAAAAAAATGCTCAAATACAAATATGGACAGGTTTGCCTTTAACCCAGTGATGATGGGAAGTCTTCAAAAGGTTCAGAAGCTCAGTTAGAAAGTGCCCAATAACGTCTGTGGTCTGGAGGAATCACAAAATAACTCTTTCTTTCCATATTTCGAGTAGTTTGGTTTGCAGTAAAATAAGTTTAGTACCGCCAATTTTCCTGATATCTTTATCCTAGACAAATCTCCTTCAATTTAGGTTCAGTGAGATTGCACAGGTGTAAATGAGTACAGAATTCAGCTGCAAATCCTAAAATATGCCAACATCTCTTTAAAGAAATATGTGAATAAGCTATTAATTTCTAAAACTTTTAATGGAATGCCTTAGGTTTCTTCCTTAGAGAAAGGAATCCAAATTATTCAGGAATGCCACAAAATTCTAGAAAAGCTTTACATCTTCTCTCATGAGGCAGTTATGCTTTCCAAAACAATGTTTCAGTCATATCAATTTTCTATTCATTTTAGTTGGTGGAGTGACTTCACATTTGGTATTAAATTTTCATTCCTTTACAAGGATTTACAACACACATATCTTGTAGTGAAATTTAGGCGCAGAAGGTATTCCTGTATTAAAAATAAATACAGTAATGTTTCACAATAAGTCAAAATGATCAGACCTTCTCCTGGTATGTTAGAAGGAAAAGCAACATTATGTACATGAATTTAAAGAAAATATTTTTCCTCTTAAAATCTTGTGTGATCCATGAACTATATAAAAGGCAATTCAGAGACTGTGAATGAGGCTATACATACAGCACATCTCTGGTTTCTGTTAACATCACAAACAACTTGAGCTTTGCTTTTGTGGTTACCATGAAATTACCAGAGCCCTTCAATATATTTACCTACTGTATGTTTTATACACACATACACATGCACACACACCCTTCCTGACAGAAAAGAAATAGGATTTCATAGCTGTGACAAGAACATAACTGGAGAGTTACGGTTGTTAACATGGTCATGATATAATTTCCCAGGCACATGACCTTTTGTTAGACACTGCAGAGGGAAATGAGCTGAGGCAATTGGTCATATCACTTGGAGTGACTGGGTTTTTTTATGTTAAACTTTCAAGCTCCCTGAGCTTCAGCCTTTTTATGCAGGCTCTGGAGAAATAACATAAGCTCAAATATCAAAATTTTTCTGGGAGTTTTACTATCACTTCCCTAGCTTTGTTCTCCCAACACCAAATATTTGACTCATCTTATTTCAGTCACCTGCCTATTGAGCACACACAGCTTCTGTTTGAGTGCACCTGTCTTAGTGCTTCATATGGGAAACAAAATTCTGACCTCCTTTAAGATCTCTAAATATCAAGAGATGCTATTATTATATTACATAATATATGTCATATGTGCTGAATGTTATTATAATTTCTGAAATAATTTACTCTGTGGAAAACGAGAGTGGCACTAAATGAAGAGTTAAGGATTTATATAATTATGGAAAATAAGTGAATATCAGACTGATTTGCTACATTTTTGTCACTCCTCTCCTTGCACTGCCAGAACATATCAAATCTGTGCTAGCACAAGGAAGTACTTTTGGGAGATTAAATGCAACCCCTGTTAAACTGCTCAGAACTACTAGTTCACATCTTGTATCTGTTGATCTTTCCTTGTCCATCAGCACAATTATTTTGATCTCTAACTTTCCACTTTTTTTTTTCTGAGTGCCTCTTTAGAACTTTCAAAATACAGGTAGAAATTTGCCTATACTTCCCAAGCTTGTAGGTTCTCAGAACAATTTCAACTGAAAAAAGTCTCTGGGATTATTTTTCTAAACCCTTGTTTGCAGCTACTCTTGAATTTAGATAAGCTTGCTCAAGCCCTATCCAGCCATGTTTTGAGTTGCTCCAGCTACAGTGCTTCATTAATTTCTATGGGAAACTTGTTCCAATGCGTCATCACTCTCATTGCATTTTTACATTTATATCTAGACAGAACAATTCTCAGTGTTTAATTTGTGATCATTTTGTAGGAGCTGTTGGACGAGTGCACATGTGAAGATCACCTGTACTTTATTGGGCTCATGTATGAGAGATGCAGTACACAAATTTCAGATATAAATAAAATGCTGATTAGCCCATGTTAATGATACAAATTTAAAATATGTGATAGATGTGTGGCTTACACATGCTGAACAAAATAAAAATCTGACTATTAGATACCACACTTAGAGAAGTTTGCTAAGCTTCAAAATAATGTAGGATTTGAAAAGTCACCAAGCTTTCATTCTTGTATGGGATGTTTTGTAAACTGTAAATTCTCCCTACTGCAATCTCAAGGCCAGTTACAATATGGATTAATGATCACAGATTAATAATGTATGATAAAGACAATACTTCATGTTTTGAAAAATACTACTTAAAATGTTTTGTGTCTTAGGAAAAAAAAAAAGTCATATAATTAAGGCCCAGTAAAGTCACTCACACTTAAAGAAATGCATGTTTCACACAAATAACCCCACAGAGCAACAAACTCACTGTTGAGACTATGAGAAGGACCACATACAGTGGTGGTTTATTACCAAGAAAAAATAAAAGCACAGTGCATAAGCTACTTCATGTGGAGCCAACACCACCCAGAAAGATTAGAAGTGTCACTTCACTCTTGTTGGAAGATCAGCCACAGCAAGGCAAGGGAGCACACATGAAGCAAGACACACACCATGCAGGTGGTGGCTCAGCCTGAGCTCCATGCTGTCACAGCTAGGCAGCACGAGTGTGTGATAAAAGTTCTTTGAAGCTAGCTTAGATATGTCTGCCACATCTACAATTGCTTAATCAGTGTACCCTTAGCCTTAATGAACTATTGTGATTAACTGTCATTTATGTGTCTACTACAGTTAAAAGAAATTTTAAGTCATATAACATGTGGTGTCTAATACATTCCATATGAACATTTAATTGGAGCATGTAACTTTGATTATTGCTAATGAGGATTAGCCATATGTATGAAGGCTAGAGCAAACTATAATGATGATCCAAGGACTCAGTACTTAACACATGTATGCTGATACCACTTCTACACTCTTTGACTGCCAAAACATCGTGTGATGCCATGCTGTTCAACATATTAACTTGATTTATCATTCTGGTGGACAGAATGCAAACTTCAGCCTCTTCCTTCTGTTTCTGAGATTTCAAGATTTTCTTTTCTTTCTACACTACTTTCTATATCACTCCTGTTCCCATACTTTTGAAAAACTTTTGTTTTCTTAAGATTCCCACCTGCACTATATTGAGATTTTTCAACTGAAACAAAAAATTAAATTCGATCCTATCCAAGTCTTGCCTGCATTTTCAGGAAAATTTTAAAGAAACCCAAATATTTTACATGCGATTCTAAGAGAGAAAATAGAGTGGTGTGACAAAATTAATCCTTTTAAAAGAATTTCAGAAGAAAAATAACAACAAATGAACATGATTCAAAGAACAAGTAAGAAGGAAGAATGATGTAAAGAAAATAAAGAGCCTAAGTGGGAGAAAAATGTTAAATTTGTCAATTTTTTGTCAAATGTTTTGATAAAAAATTATCTTCTTTTCAATGATACAATTTAATGTTTATTTACATGCACTTATTTATAAAGTTAACAGCTTTATCAAATTGATTCACACAGGGAAAGCTGGAAGTCTGTATGATAATGGTATAGGCTCTTGTGTGCATAAATAAGGAAGGGGCAAAATGAAATTTTGTCTCAGGTTTTCTTCTTAATTCTCATAGGTAATCATTGATTCTGATGAGATCAAGTGCCCTGTGTAACAGGAGCCTTCCTACTAACACAGGGTGTTATAAAAAGTCAAATAAAGATCAATGAAGTAAGAGAAGAACAAAGCTAAGAGGCTTTTTATTGTTCCTCTTCCAACATATAATTTATATGTCTGTGTAAGATAACTACAGATGACTGCAGATGAACCAGGTAACTGAATAAAAAATGTTTAGAGATCATCTTACCTATTTTGCACTTTATGTTTCAGAAATAAATATTTAATTGACAGCTTAATAGACATTTAATGTTGACAGCTGTAAAAGGAAATCATGTCTGGCATAAAAAGTCCCTTTGGTTAAGTACAAATTTCAAATACTTATCTGACCATGGCTGCCTAAGATGAAGGTCATATCCTTCTTTTAAATCCTGTCCATCAACGCTTCAACAGTGTCTCAGATATCCTGAGATATATTTAATTACACTCGACATTTAATAATGCATTAATTACTATACATTATTAATTATTACATTTAATACATTTACATGTATCTAAGTGACCAAATTAAGTATGGCTTGTTTATGAACATTTACTCTGGTGAAATGAAGTAAACTTCCCCCTGAAGGGAATCTGCATTCATATCCCCACTGGTGTTAAGATGTTCCATCTTCACTTTCATATCATCTCTAGGATATCACTAGTTAAGCTAAAACTGTCTAGAATACGTGTTTTCCTGAGTCCACTTACAATGACTTAGACCACAATGTGTTGCATCTGCAAGAGAACCTTGAAGTTCAAACACTGAAACTAATGAAACTGAAAACTTTTACTAAAATGAATGAAAATCACTGTGCAAAAAATTTTCCAAGAAAAAACTGATTTTCAGCATAATGTTTTTAAAGCCTTGAAAAAACAACTGAATAACAGATGATTGATCTAGAATATTGCCCAAACAGCCCTTCTCTGTAACCCAGGTTTTGACAGTATGATTAATGGAAGATATATGGATGCAGAATTTGGCCAGTTTAGGAGACATTCAAATTCTTGGCAGGTTAATGAGCAAGTGAAAACAAAACAAAACAAAACAAAACAAAAAAATACAAACAACATCTAAAGTCAATATACCGTCAAAATAATTAAGGTTAGACTGAAAGAGTAAAGCAGAGAATGATTACCAAAAAAAAATCTAAATTGTTATTATTGTGAAGATAAAGATGTGGAATTTAATAGCAAAATTAGACTAGATTATAGAGACGGGTGTTGGATCAGACCACCTTCAGAGGTCACTTCCAAACTCAACCCTTCTCTGATTCAGGGCCAAACTTCTGTCTGAAATAATTTGTAAGATTCATTTCCTCACAGGAAACCTTTCACCTTTCAGGTGTAAGAAGCCACACAATGCATAGCAGCATTATGTTCTTACTTTGTATTTGATGAAGACAATTGGTGAAGAGACTAAGCAGAAGTCTCCACAAAACGCTCTGGTGACTGCAAGACACTGATGCTTCAGCTGGAATGCAACCGAGATGTGTTTTCTCAGCATATCCACAGCTGGACTCAAAACAGAAAATCTGCAGGCTGCAAATCCTTATAATGCACACCAGAAATTCGTATTTGCTCCCTCTCTTTCTGCCATAAAGCTGTAAATTTCTCAGCTTGATTTCATCCTTTTTCAATATGCAACCTATATTTTTTTCCAGCAACAGGGAGTCTGTTTTTTTTTCCTCTGTGTTGATTCTTAAATAAGCTCTATTGATCTTTGCTCTACAATCTGCAAAGAAAAAGCTATTTATTTAAAAATATGGCAAAGTTTGTCTAATATTTGCCTATTTCATTGTCACAAGAGAAGTGCCTGTGGGGTGGTGGTGGTGGTATGGGAATAAAAGTAAAGGGGAAAAGGATATTTGTTTTCTTTTCTTACATTAACTACAATGAAATAAAGGAATTGTTGGGAAAATCAATTTATAACATTAAAATGAAACCATTTTAAATACCTTTTCTGCTTGAGTTGTGGGATAGATTGATGAATTTATAGCAAGTCAGACACTGTCTATTCGTTTTCCATAAGTGAAGCACTTAAAAATGGACATCAAGTTCAAAAGATTTGAATGCAGTAATGTTAGAAGTCATCGTGTTTTCAAAATAGATTATCATTTTCTCAGGAATTCTCACTGGAAATGCTATACATATGATAAAGATGTAGTTTTACTGAAGGAGAGGAATTCAAAATGTGAAAACTATGAAGAATTACCACCAGGTTAGCAAGAACATTAATTTTTATTAAATGTTCTGTGATAATTGCCTGGATGCCTACTCATATACAGAAAAGCCATACACTCATATACAGAAAGTAGCCAACCTTTCCTCTGAGGAGTGGGCTACCTTGTTTCTGTCATGTAGCCAAGCTATGTATGCAAGCACTCAACTCAAACAGCTGATGTAAAGTGCACTCACACCTTCACTTAGCTCCCAGTTCCTGTTCTTGAAGCACAGAGCAGCACAACACAGCTTTCTCACATGGGAGGACAGACTCTAGCACACATTTGTGCCTCTCTGTTTACCTGCAGTCTTTTTTCATCTGTGGTTTTAAGTGAGCATGTCATATTAGTGTTTGTGAATGAGTACATGTTTTGTATTCCTAGATTAGTGATGGAAATATTTGTCAGTAATTGGCTGGAAATGTTTTGTGAAGCTTAGTTGTGTCATCTGTCTAGCAGAATTTTTGGCAAAAATACAAACAGAAATGCAGTGAATTAATCTTTTTAACAATCTAAAAGTACAGGATAGACATTTTATGGGTTAGAATTTTATAGATCATATTATCATATAGTTAAGAAATGAGGGATTTTTGAGACACATTAATTTTAGGACAATCATTTTAAGTGCTTACCAATGACTTATATTATTCCATTATTTCATGCCAATGAAAATTTAGTCATTTAGGAAAATGTGTAGATGGAATCCTACTAAAAATACAAGATAAGCTGTCAAACACAAATTTAGTTGAGAAACCTCAAAGCTTCAGGGTGCCACTGTGCCTTGCATCACTTGTAGTGATACTATAGATAAGACAGAAAGATCTTCAAAGCAGAGTTGACCACCTTGAGTAAGATCTGTGAGTGAATGTGAATGCATATCTAAGTTTTTGTGCACCCCTATGATTGTGTCCACCTACCTAAACACAGAGTCATGCAGCAGTTGTTAATGCAATTTGGATTATTGCCCTGCTACATTTTAAAATAAAACCAGACAGACTTGCAGCTGAAATGGCTGTGTCCATGCTCTGAGCTGCTGGAACACAAGCCAGCTCTAGCCCAGGCACCAAACCTGGTAAAATGCAACCTCCTCACAGGTAAAGTACATTAAACTGAGTAGATGATACATGAGCCGAAGACCTCTGATTCATAACTAATCACATTCATAGAATTATGGAATCACTGAGAAAAGACCTGCAAGATCATCAAGTCCAACATTTGACCAAACGCTGCCATGTCAGCTAAAGCATAGCACTAATTGCCATTTCCAGTCAATTCTTGAACACTTCCAGGAATGGTGACTCCACCACTCCAATGCTTAACTACCATTTCAGTGAAAAAATTCTTCCTCTGACTTGAACCTTCCCAGCTCAGCTTGAGGTTATGCCCTCTTGACCTACCACTTGCTTCCCAGGAGAAGAGACTAAGGCTTATCTTGCTACAATCTCATTTCATGCAGCTGTAGAGTGATAAGGTCTCCTCTGCACCTCCTTTTCTCCAGGCAAAAAAAGCCCAGCTCCCTCAGCTGCTCCTCACAGGACTTGTGCTCCAGACCCTTCCCCAGCTCCGTTGCTCTTCTCTGGACACGCTCCAGCCCCTCAATGCCCTTCTCATAGTGAGGGGCCCAGAACTGAGCAGAGCACTGGAGGTGTGGCCTCACCACTGGCAAGCACAGAGCATCAATCCCTGCCCTGGTCCTGTGCTGCAGACCAGGGTGCCACTGTCCTTGGGCACCTGGGCACACACTGGCTCTTGTTCAGCTGCTGTCAACCAGCACCCACAGATCCTTCTCTGCTGGGTCAATTTCCAGCCACTCTTCCCTGACCCTGAAGAACTCTTCATTCAGCCAATTTAGTGCATGACCAAAGGAAGCTCACATAGAATATGAGAATATTCTTAAGGTTGGCAGAGACCCTCCTACCTAATGAGGCTGAAGAGCACCAGAACACCAGTAGTGGAAGGGAACCATGCAAGACTTTTTGCTTTGCATAGTGCTTTAAATATTCAATGTGCTAAAACAAGCAAGGAGGCAAACAAAAGCAGAGAGTGAGGAAAAGGAGTAAACCAAAGGACTGGAGAACAGAGATAGAAGATTATAACTTTATTAAGCAGTATACTTTACTATTCACTAAACTAAAAAAGAAAAAAAAATCAACAAATTAAACCAAATACAACTGCCTGAGAGAGCTGTCCTGTCCCTCTGCCTTTCTTCCCCAGTGATATACATTCAGTTCTGATTCTTCATGGCTATATTACAGTTTCATGCTAGTAGGAGACTCGTTCTATTTAATGGTCTGCTGAGGTCCATAAAGAAATGGTGCATGTTTAACACATCAAAAGGAAGCTGTCTAGAGATCAGATAGTTTATACTTCATCTTAGCATAGTATACAAAGCCAGAGTTGTTAAGACAGCTGCTAAGTGTAGAACCAATGTACTGCTTGGTCTTTACCATACCTGAGGGTAGCTATCAGTCCTTGGAAGAACAGATATATCATAGGTGGCAGCAAAGTGGCTCTTAGCTTGCTGGATCTGACCATAGCGTTCTCTTTTTCTCCATTTTGCTCTTCGATTCTGGAACCAAACCTATAGCATTCAAAGAAAGAGTCATTGGGTAAACAAAATTATGTGCTGTGCAAAGGGGTTTAGGAAAATAAGATATTTTGGAAAGTGGCTTTGAAAATTTCTATTTATCTACAAAAGAGAAGTTCTCCACCTGAAAATTAATTTTTTTATGTTTCAGTCTTGTAAATGTCACACTTGCTTAACTTATTGCTGGATATTTTAAACATACATATTGTTTCATTTATATTATCTCAAAAAAAAATAAAAAAAGCAAAACTAAAAAAATGAAAAAACTAAAAAAAACTACCTGAGAAAGGTCAGTCTGTAGCAAGTCACTTTCTCTTAAATTCCCATGCCCACTGACATGCTATGACTATCCATAATCTGCCTCCTAGACATGTCCATAGTTTTTATCAAGTGCAGTAAAAAAAAGGCAGGAAAAATTGGCACGAGGACAGTAGTTTGCACAGCAGGAAAGATTCCTATAAGGAAGGCTAAAAGGCTATGAAGATAATAAAAAGTCACCATGTCACAGACAGTTTTTGAACTATTGTGATTTTTTTTTTCACATTGGTGTTAGGTGATATCTGTTTCTTATAATAGAAGACAAAAGAATTGCACTTTAGACTATGGAATAATTTAGATTTTATGCTTAAATATCTTTTTACTCTCTGGTCTGTTCTGTAATATTTTGAGTGTCAAATATCATATCAAAAACCTGTTATACACCCATTTCTTTCTGTTACTGGTACCTGCCTTAATAATTTATTTTTGTCTTTCAGACAATTCACTTTGGACTGGTTACAAATTATCCTGATGAGTAAAGGGGATTGCTAAGAAAAGTAACACTGTGTAAGAGTAATATCCAACTAGTCATTATTGTGATGTAAGCAAGCTCACTGAGACTTTTTTAAGTCACACTTTTAACTGAACCACTATTTTTTGTAAAAGAAACAATGGTATCAGTTAGTCATCCTGCTATATTGATCATTAATTCATTTATATATATATAAATAAATATATATATATATTTATATATATATATATATATATACACACACACATACTGTTTGGTTTATAATTCTGTTCTTGCTTAGATCTTTGGAGAACTTAACTGTCTTTTGATACTGTTTAAGCAACCAGGGCATAATTTTGCTCATTTTGCTTCCCAAGGATTTGTGGCTTATGTAGAGTGTGCAATCTTTTAAAAGATTCAGCAATCAAAGCAAGGCTCATGCATATAAGTCCTGAGAATATATTGTTAGGAACCTTAGTGGTAAATTTGTGTTATTTATGATGCCTGAGGTTCAGGAAAAAGAAAAGAGAAGGCAAAAAAATAGTCTCCTGTCTCCACAGGAGACATCAAGGACACGATAAGGAAATTTAGTCATTAAGTACTTTCCTTGAAAAAAGACCTTGACAATCTTCTTAAAATGGGTACCAATTACTGGACTGACATGCAGCAGGAAAGAGAACAACTTAGATAAATTAGGTTCAGGTTGGCTCTCTCTGCATGTGTGGAGGATAAATATTAAATTGGATGTTGATGAAATGGTGGTGAAGGGAACTGTGGGTAAGGTATCCAGCTGATCACTCTGCTAAACTAAATCAAACAATTTGCTTGAATTCATAGAAGTAAATGAGAAAAAGCACATATTTTTTTCCTCTGACAAGCCCTCAAAATGTTTCTGTTTACACCACTTTACTAGAAACTTACTCTTGGCAGAGATAAAGTAACCATTTGCCTCCACAAAGCAATGTAGAAATCTGCTGCTTGTTATCCTTGAATTGCCAGATGCTTGCCTTTAATGACGTCAGACCTTGCAAATTGCTTAATCTTGTGATGGAATACTCTTGCTACTCTGGATAGAAATGATCAACATGTCCTTTCATATTTAGCATATGAGAAATGCAAAGATCAGTTATCTTTTAAGGTAAGAACGTGTTTAAATTAAATAGAAATAGATACTCTGTGAAAGTCTGATATAGACATATATTTTTCATTTACTGTCTTCTTTTTGATGCTCTTACCATGCAAATCCTCTGAATCTTAGAAAAAAACGTGATAAAAGGTCAGATGATATACTTCAGTTCAATTTTCCCCTCCCTGTTCTCACTATTAATTTTTTCTTTAAATAGCTCTCCGTATTCCAGAACTATGCATTTGTTAGAACAGTGTTTTAACATTGTGCCCCCTTCTTTTCTTTAAGTTAAGACTAAATCTCAATGAACAGAAGTCATACTTGGCAAACTGTACCAAATTCAGGAGCGGGATTGCACAGGGCCTAAAGAGTTAAAAGCCACTGAAACAAATTCCATCGACGTTGCTGATATCACATCAACGTAACCAAACACACACTTTTGGACTCTATTTTCTGATGACAACAGTAAATGTGATGCCTGCTTGAATAGACAAGAAAAGAACACTTCTTTATAAAATTAATTAGCTGACTTTCTTTCTGAAAGTGTTTCTGATTTAATTTCAGTTTGTATGCATGTGCACTGACGTCTATTTCTCTATATACATGTGTGAGTATGTGTTTAATTACAAGTTGTGAAGTTGTTATCATATTCAAGTCACTAAATTTAAAAAATTAATCCCAGTCTGTAAGAATCAACAGGACTGTTATTCTCTAAACTGAAATAATGATTATTACCAGAGCAGGGAAGATATCAAAAATAAAGATAAACTTGCAAAATGTGGCTCACATCCTTTTCTAACAGAAGACCTCTAAACAAGGTAAAGGCTGCATTTTCTGTATATTTAGCTTCTTTTCTCACCATTGTACATCAAAAGCCATAAATATTATTGAGATTACTGTATGAGCACATTCTGAATGAATCACATTTGTATGCAGTTACGATACTCTAATAATGTACTCTGTGGTCACCAGCATATTTTGTTCCAAAAACCAGAACATTATTCATCGGTTATGAAAGTTTAGAAAACAGAAATTGTACCTCCTAGTTTTGTGATTTCTAAGATAATTCCATACAGAAAAGATGAAAGGATTTTGTCCTTGTTTTGTATAGGCAAAACACACACACACACACACATATCTGTGTAAATATAGGTATATAGATATGTACACATATTTATGTGTGTGCAGTTTCACTGCGCACTCTTTGGATAGAAACAAGGAATTCAGTTACTTTTTGGACTGTTATTTTCATGCCATAACACACATAGAGTCCTCTACATCTGAGTTCTGCATTGTCATCAGTCTGAACTACAAGTCTTTAGTGGGATCTTTACAAGTAGCAATTTATATTTTCACTGCCTGGAATTCTACAAGAGATCAAGATACCTTGACTATTGATGTTGTTTTCTCATCCTTTAAACAAGTGTTCAGAACTGCAACACCAGCTATTTAAAAAATAACAAATTATTTTAGCACTACAGAATAACGGCTCATGTCCATAAAGAAATGAGGCAAAACGAGTTGTTTACTTTAGCTTTACAGGCTTTTGTACAATCCCCAAGAGTGCAATTTACTCATTCCTACAATGCACAGTTTGTCATAGAAATGCTGAAATCTGGTTCCTACCTGGACTCTGGCCTCAGTGAGCTCTGTTCTCAGAGCTAGCTGCTCTCTTACATAGACATCGGGGTAGTGAGTTTTCTGGAATACTTTCTCCAGTTCCTCCAGCTGCAAACTGGTGAAAGTTGTTCTGTGTCTCCTCTTCTTACTGCTGGAGACATTGCTGTCACACTTATCACCAAGTTCATCCAGGTCCCCCTTTTCCTGTAGCCCTTTCACTGGAGACATCCTGAGATTGTTGCAATTGTCCATGGGCCTGCTCAGCTCTGTGTGAAGAGGCTGTCCTTCCACTTTAGTAATCCCATAGTTCACTGTATACAAGGTGGGTTAACAGCAGGTTAATAAATGATCAAGGGGGAAGGAGAGGTGTTTAGATTCAGGAGTTCATATAAAAGTTTCACAAGGGACAAGATTCCATTGGGGCAGTTATTTCTATATGAGATCGCGGAAGAGGAATTTGCAATATTAACTACAGATAGAATAAAAGTACTAAATCACATTGAATTTTAACAGAAAATTATATCTGAAAGTATCATCTGAAAACTTACAGAGACTTGGACAAGAGACTTGGACATTTTCACTCTTTCATTTCCGCTACTGCCGCTAAAGTAGTTAACAACCCATGAAATCAGCATCAGCTAGACTTGTACAGATAAGGAATCTTAGCCCAAAACATATTTTCACAGGAGCACAAAGATATTGACAAATGTGCCTTTAAACCTGGAAGCAAATGTAAAAACCTCTAACTGTGAAGTAAACTTAATAGCTGTAAACTGACAAATCAAGAAGCTAATTAAACCAAAAATTAAATTTACTTTTAAAATTCAATAAATTCCATATACCTTCTTTTGGGTGTGTGAAGTGGAATTGATTCCAATGAGGTTTGTTATGGTTACTAAATACAGAGTATCTCTGAAAAATGTTGACATATTAAAAGAGATTGTGTTGTATACTTTGTAAAAGGATTTCAGGGACTATTTGTCTTTAGGTAAAATTTGAGTGGCAGAGATATGAAATATTCCGCAGTAGCTTCTTAATAAGAAAATAAAACATTTCCTACCTTTCAATATTTTTCATTTATTGAAGTGGAAAAGTAATGAGATAAGCTAAAGAATTTAAAAAACCTTTTTTTTCTTTTCAAAGTAAAAGGTGGAAAAAATATTCAAACTCTATAGAAATTAAAACTTACAAAGATTCTATGTAACATAATAAGCTTGCTTTGAGATTTTCTCACGTTCTCAGCAATTTCTTTTCTTTCAATTTCGAGCTGATTGTAATGAAACACAATTTTTAGATACTTACCGTCAACACATACATAGATAGGAAGTGCCCCAAAGACCTCGAGGCACACAATAATTTAGCTAATTAATAAAATCTCCAATGTATAAATCACTTAAAGAAATCTATCAATATTTCTGACATTTTCGTACAAATGAAAGAACTTTCCAAAATATATATATATATTTCAATGACAATATGATGTCAAAAAGCATAAGATATTATTAGCCTCCTTATTGCAGCTGATCTTAACAATGTTTTCCAATTTTTCTAGGAAACTATTTTTTTTTTCCATAGCGGTTTCCATCATGTTGGAGTAATGAGTAATATTTTAAATGTTTTAAAAAGAAAATATTCAATATTCTCCTTGCCTGTGAGCTAGAAAATTTTAATACTTGATCAAATGTTTAACAGTAGTCTTTGGATGAGCGACGTGGTTTTCGGAAGAATCACCTTTACCCAGCATTTGGTAACACGGCAGAGAACCCCGCTACCGTCACAGGACGATATTTGAAGAAAGCAAAGACGACCAAGCGACCTTCCGTTCCCTCCCCGGATCGGCACCGGAGAGCTGGCCGTCTCCGGGGTCCCTCCGACACCGACATCCGGCGATGCTTTTTCCCGGCAGTTTGCTGGGTGAAAACGCCGCGGTTCGCAGCGGGGGCGGGGGCGGCCGAGGAGCGGCCGGAGGGCGACCGGGGCTGGGCAGGGGGGCGCGGGGGGTGGCCAGGGTGTGCCGAGCGGTACCGAGGGGCGGCCGTGTCCTGCAGAGCCCTCCGGGAGCCGCCGGCCCGTCGGTCTCCCGGGCGGGCTGCCCCGGGGACGGGCGGGCTGTGCCGGCGTGCCCGGAGCTGCGTTCTCGGCCAGCCGGGGGACCCGGGCCGGGGCCGATGGGGAGGGCAGTAGCTGAAGGGCTGCACTGAAAGGAAAAGATCTTTTCAAAGTAGGCGTTTGCCTTCTCCCGGAATTATTTTCATTAGTAGTGGTTGTAGTATTATAACAGTAGTATTGATACAGTTATTGTTTTACTACTGACAGCCCCTCGCATGCCCACATCCGAAGGCTGCACAGCTGCCTTTGGTCTCTCTGGGAGGGAGAATCCCTGCCCTCCCCCGTACATCTCCAAGAGGGAGAATAACCTTGGGATGACGACTCACCGCTGTTGTCCTGGCAGGGTGATGTCCTCTCCAGCCTCACATGATGCTCAGCTCTTTGCAGAGGGTTGAAGGCCTGTACGCATTTGCTGCCTGACGTTTTGCTATAAAAGGACTCATTGTCCAAAGTTTCCATAACGTGCTCCAAACTGCCTCCTGCTCCCATATAAAAGTCACTGTTCTTGCTCGACTGGCTCTTCAAGGCAAACTTCTCGCTCAGAAAATCCATAATCATCTAAGGCTGTTTGAAAGCCTCTTCCCTAGACAGAGGCTGGACTGTGAGCAAGGGAGGGAGAGTGAGTGGATGGGAGGAAAGGAAGGAGGGAGGAAGAGGCGTTCAGTGCTCAGGGAGTTGTTTTGCCTCTGAGCCTTTGATTTGTCTTGTCTTGAAAGGGGAACCCGAAGTTGCTCTTATATCTTGAAGCCCAGCAGGACTTCTTGTGCAACCTCCCATTTCTAATGAATATGAAATTAAGCGAGCAGCCTAACTCCACCCCAGGTCCCCCAAGACCTAATCCCAACACAGGAGGGAGTTCCAGGCCCGTTTTCGACGGACAGATCTGTTTCAGACAGACACACACAAGAATTCGGGGAGGGTGAGGGAAGAAGGAGGGGGGAGGAGGACAAATAAAAAGGACATTTCCCCTCTGCAACCTATTCTCATTTCTCCAGGGATCCTGGAAAGAGTAATCCCTCGCTTCCCTCCCTCTCCCCCCAGCTCCCTGAAAGGCTTAGAGCGAGGTAGTTTCAGGGGCACATACCCTCAAGTAAAGGATCTTCTTTAATCGATTTAACTGATATGTCAGTAGCTGCAGTCCTGTTCTCTGAAGCTGTAAAATTAAGAACCGGTGTTCCTTCTTTATTAAACAGCTCAGAAGTTTTGTCCTAGAGTTAAACAGAGAAAGAAATATTATAGGCAGTTGTTTGTGCAGAGGGAATGGAAAACGGAGAAACTTAAAACTAGAACTCGCTCACATTAGAAACTGGCCTAAAAGAGAATTTGTCTGCTATGAAAGAGATCTCAATCAGTTTGCCTCTGTGTGTGCGTTTGGGATTGGGCGTGTGGTTAAAACGGACCTTTATTTGAAATCTCCTGAAATATCATAATTAAAAAAACAATACTGTTTCTAAATGAAAGTATTTTTTTTTAAGTCTTAGGTAATAAAAAGAAAAATAAATGAGCCATATATGCACGCATTCCTATGGATATTGGGAAAGCGGGCGGTTTTCACCCGAAGCGTGAGCTTTGAAGTGTTGAATTCCTCGGTCCTTTCACACATTGATAAGATATGAAACATAGGCGAGAGGGACTATTTTGAAAAGGCACGAATTACAGAAAAGATCTTCCGTGCTTCCTCGTGAAAGGAGTACTCAGTGAAGTAAAGCAAACCCGAGACTTTAATCACTTCAGATGAGGATTTCAACATCCTGGGCTCGCGTCTGTCTTTTCTGCTGAGGCTGTTTTAGAACCCAATTCGGTGGGCCCTTCCCCCGCCGGGGCGGGGAGGGGAGAAGAAGCGAGTGACTGAAATACCGGTGCGACACTGGCCAGCCGGGGCTGTGGAGCGGCTTAGGGACCTTTCCTGTGAACCCAGTCAAAGGTGAAGGGAAGGCCAGTTTGGGTCCAGCATATTTCCCGGCAGGCAGCTTCCCTTCCTCCTTCATCTGATCTCTAATTTGATATTTTCCCGGAGAAAGGAAAGGGGCAGAGGGACTTTTTTCGGCTACAACTGTCGAGTAACTATGGCCACCATCCGCCACACGCACATTCTACCCTTCCCTGTCATCTGTGAGGACCGGGCTGCTGCCCCACATCTCCGTCCCAATCCCCAGCGTTACCTATCGCCATCACCGAGCCGGGGCTGCGGGAGGCGTGGAGCCCCGTCGTGACAGAGCGCAGAGGTGGTGCTCGGGGACTTGGGGTGGGACGGGTTTTTTGGGTTTTTCTGGGGATATCGCTTTGGTGGGAAGGGAGAGGTGGAAGCGGTTTTCGTAAGCCCGCGGGAGAAGAGGAATTGAAGGGGCTCGGAGAAAGAGCGGTGCCGGCTGTGAGAGGCTAGGTGCGGCAGAGGCGAGTTCGCTGCCTGCCCCGGGAGAGAGGCTGGAGCCTGCCCCAGGGGCCGCTCCAAGGCCGGCTCCCGTTCCCGGATTTCTCATGAAAAATGACCAGTTTCCTCCTTGCACCTTCTGGAACAACGCCTGCTCCGGACCCGGGGAAATAGATCCTCTCCCTGCCCCCGCATCTCCTTGTGCTGGCGCTTCGGCAGCGTGTTTATAACTGTGCCTTAAAAGCACTAAATGCCTTGGGGAAGGGGAAAAAGGGG
>VWYI01048617.1:0-37158 GCA_013399455.1 Anthoscopus minutus
TTCTGGATCTTGCTTTTTCTCTGACTCATTGTTTCTATCTGCTCCTGATCTGATCTATACATTTTCAACCAGTACTGTGTTTTTGTTTATTTTTCCAATTTTACCTGGAGTTACCAAACTACTGATCCAGCAGGGGACCAACTCATGGGGTTTCATCTGTTAACGAGCTCTCTATTGTCTTCCTAGATTCCTCCAAGTACTTCCCCGGATCTCTCCTGGTCCCAAGACTAAAAGGTTTCCAATTCCTGAGCTCTAAGGAATGTCCCCTTGCCTTTTAGCCTTCTTTGACTGAACCCCTGAAATCTCACAGGAGTTCGGGCTTGACATGAACTGTGAATTTTATCACACACTTCCCCTTTGACCGACCATTTCCCTCATGGGAGGATGGAACTGTGACCACAGGGTCCACACTTGCGTCGTGATACTATCACATCTCATTCACGCACAACTGCCCACTCAACCACACAGTACTTACGGATCCTCTTTTCCTGCATGGACTTTTCATACACTAGAATTTTACAAGCAAAACTGCACCGTGGCTCTGAAGATCCTTCACCAGGACCTTCTTGAGTTCGTCAAGAGCTCCTGAGCTAGCTTTTCTCTTTTTTTTTTTTTTTGATTTTGGCTTTTATCTTAATTTTGTTTGGGNTTTCTCTACCTCTTTTGATTGTGGCTTTTATCTCAATTTAGTTCGGTGTTTGATTGGCTCCACCGAGTCTCCCCATTCTGTCAGGCTGCTGAACTCAGGAGGGGCAGCCCCTGAGCAGAGAAATGGGGGGACCACGGATCCCAATTCAAATCACATCGGGGTTACCAGAATTGTTATAAATGAAATCAGCCAATTTTATCAATAAGGAATTTACTGTAAAATTGCAATATCAAAGTTTGAGACAGCCACAAGCAAAATCAGTGTCGAGCCCGGGACTGGCACTGGGTGAACCATGGATTTGGCCTCAATCGCACCGATCCCCCACAAGTTCACAAACTGATCCTGGAGGAACTGGTTCTTATACAGTTTTTAGGCTGGGCATTGAACAGCCTCAGTCTTTTGTGTCTTTTGTGTCTTTTGTGTCTTTTGTGTCTTTTGTGTCTTTTGTGTTTCTTACATATTCATATCTCTGCTGCTGGTCTGTTGATCAGTTTTCCAAGAAGGGAAGGGCGTTTGATTGGATTTTCAGGAACTTGGCACTGAGATGCACTGTCTTGATGAGCTAGATCAGATATGCATCAGGCGATAATCACTGGGTCGTTGTCAGGCTTGTTCTGCTGGGGTGGACCCTTCTCCTCTCTGTGCCACCCTTTGTTCTCTTGTAAGTGAGTTGTCTTCCTGAGTTCCTGGCAGAAGTTTTCGCAATCACCGGGCAGTTTTATATTTCTTATATATGAAAGGTTTTATACCGTGTTTATACAATAAAACACAAATTATTTCAGTATACATATATCACACCCATAGTTACAGCTGGACATTCACCCTGATGCTTGAATAAATGCTCTGTGAAGCAAAGCGAAATAAAAACATTTAAAATAAAATACTAAAGCCAAGCTTATATCTGCCTTTTGTACTGAAGGCAAATGTTGGCATGCCCCTTTCAAAAGTCCTTAAAAAGATTTAAGACAAGAATGGAGACGCGTCATGAGAAATGAGCAACTGTACTGCAGTGAAAATCAAAATTGTTTGAATAAAACATTTTTAATATTGAACTGTTGAAAGTTATGTTGAATGTTTCTTAACTACTTTTTAATGAGTTAATTAATTGTAAGCAATGCTTGCTTTTAGCCAGCACTAGTTTTCTTCACAAACTCTTGTTACTGTGATCCTTAAATGAGCGAAGCCATAAGTTTGCTAAAACTAACCTGACAAACTTCAATAAACAGAGCCAAAGGAAACTAAAGATTGGACAACTGGGATCTTAAGTTTGTGGCCCTACAAGGTTATTGAGGAAACCAGAAGACAGAGAGGTGATTAATGCCTGAAAAGCTGGGGACTTCCCATCTGAGGAAAAGATGATAAAAGGACTAAAGAATGAGAACGAAATTAGCATGAAGAGCACAAAATCAATAACCAATAGATGATAGAATACTAATTAATGAAGAGAATTCTGTAACTTGGAACCAATGAGCATTCTTTGCTAAAAATGTATAAAAAAGTGAAAAATTTTTGTATCTGTGCCAGCATGGAAGCTGAAATTCTGTCAGCTGCACACACCTCTTGGCCAAGAATAACGTAATGCCTTATTCCTTAACAATAAAAAGACAAGTGTTGAGGTAGTCTTATTTTTTCTGATGTTTTTGGAGGATTTTGGTAACAGAACCAGCTTGAAAATTGTGCTTTCTTACCACACAGACATTTAACATAATTAAGTACATGTACAATGAGCCTGAGGTAGACCTTATTTTTGACACTTACGTTTTAAACCACTACTGAAGTAAAATTTCCCACTCAGTGAGCCTAGTGATCTGAATATGAAACTCTTTTCAGAGTTATTTTTTTCACTTGTGGTTAATCACCTTTGGTTTTGTAAGTTACAATCACAATGCCTAGACTTCAAAACCAGTCAGTCATAAAGTTAGTTATTCCCTAGACCTGGCTTCTACTCAGCCTTTGATCTGGCCTTGGAACCATTGTGTGTGAAGGCTTAGTGCATAGGATTATAACATGGAAAGCCACAGGTAATATCTGGTTTGTAGGGTAGAAAGTAAGCTGCAGGTGTTCTGTAACCACTTCTCGTGAACAAACCCAGTGTGAAGTTAATTCACATTGAAGTGTTGTTGCTGAAGTCTTCTTCCATTGCACTCCCTTGTCATAAACTTCCTGGGGCTGGAATACTTGTTTTTCCACTATTGTTTCTTCAGTGAAAATCTAGAATCCCTCTAAGGAGGTTCCTTTGGTTTCATAGTGGAGCTGTGGTTTTGCAGACTGTGCAAGAAACCTCTGCTTTTGCAAAAGTACAGGGAAGCACAATGGTTCTTGTGAAGCACTAATTTTTTTACAACATCAACTAAAACTTCGTTTATATCAGAGTGATGGGAAGGGTATTCTGTGTTTGCAACAGCTATGTAAAAGATGTAAAAACAGAAACAAGGAATGAAGCACCAAGATGGCAGCAGAATGAAAAATTGCATTTAAAAATATATATTTTTTGAAGTCCAGTCATTTCCTAATATAATTTCAAATATTCTGATGAGCTTTTTGAAAGCATGCTTTAACAACTAGTGAGAAATCTCATTTCAATGTAGAAATAAGATGTTTGGTAGCAAAATCTTATTTGAGTATATTCTATGTTTTCACTGATTTAAATAATTGCTCTGGAATTTCCTCCTTAGTGACATTGCCCTGTAACAAGTGAGTTTAAGGCACCAGAAAACAGACACTACTCTCAACAGTGAATCTGTTGCAGTGAAAGCAATGACAAAATAAGGTTTTATGTGTTCACTGAAAGTGCTGAGGGACAAAGCTATCCTCCAGTATACTTCTAAGCATGCTGGATTACTGCACTAATTATTAACTGGCATTAAACTCCTAACTTAATGAAGGCCGCAATATTTGGTGCAATATATGTATGTACATATATCTACACACACATATATATATATAGCACCACAGTATATAAACAATCCTGTACCTAAAAGTCTAAATAAATGAAGTAAAAAAAAACCCAATAAACCTCTAAGCAATATTATCAAAATGTTACTAGAGGTTGTCTTTGAAAAAAACACTCTTCTGAACTGTTTCAATGTAAAAAAATTAATTCCATCTCATTCTACATGAAGAACACTGGCATTAGGAATACAACTCTACATTAATGTAACCCATTCAATACAAATCCACATATTGCAGTTTATTTGCTGCTGTCAGGATGCAATGCCTGTTCAGGTGGATGAGGGTCACATGCTAAGGAAGTGATATCAGAATTCTGCCCATTAACAGGTATATGTCCAAGACGGATTGTAATTTCCCAAAAACTTTTCAAGAAATGAGACTACTGTGGTTTACTTTTTATTTTTAAATTTATGTTGAATTTGAACCTGTGACAAGGACTGATATATCAGTACACACTGATTATCTAATTCTAGGATCCAAACTTTTATTTAAATAGATTTCCTGTCTACAAATGTAGAATTACAAATAATACCCCTATTTCCTGTAATTAATTCAATGCACATTTCACTGAGAAGTTTTACAATCTTCCAAAAAATACATGTTTAAGTTTCAAGTTGTTCAAATGGTAATTTGTAGCACTTCTCACTTAAAATATTTAACATAACTTATACTATATTAAGGCTGAAACACTTATATTAAGTTTGAGATCAATTTTCATAATATTAAGTTGTTCCTGTGAACTACTTTAAATACTTGCAATTAATATTGACAACTTTTCCTTCAGTTCTAATTTCCCGACAAAACTGACCAGTATTTTTAATGGAGCTGAATGCTATGTCCTTAATATTTTTCAAAAATTTCTGTGTTTTTATTTCTGGTGAGAATTTTTATACCCTATGCTATAGTCTCTGAGGCAGGCTATAATGCCTTATTAATTGTTTATAATAATATCTATTTAATGTTGCGAAACTAAGGTGAGATTTTTATATATGACATATTACTCAAGAACATTTTATAGAAATTACTAACATTCTTTTCATATACCTTATCATATAATGACCTAAGATTTATATAAATTCTTTCCTAATACAGAGTTATTAATAATTAAATGGGCATGGAATTGATCTTTTGACCCAGTGTTTTGGTTTTTCTTGTCTTTTTTTTTTTTTCCAGACAGCCTTGTTTTCAAGAAGTACATAACAAGTGACACATCAAAAATGTATTTTTTTCAGTTTTCAGATGTCTTGATATGTACCTGGAAAAAAAGCAAAATCTGTTATTTTCTAAAATATGCAGGAGCTTTGCCTATGACATTAGTTTTTCCCTTCTTCCACCTATAGCTAGTGTTTAAGGCCATAGCAATTCTCTTCAGTGACTTCTGCTAAGTATTTTCTATTATGGACTTACTGACATTTAAACACTTAGCAAAAACTTGGAAGAATTAAAAATCAGAGGTTCATCTGAAAATGTTAGCATAATGTAATTAATATCCAAGATGGTGACTGAAAAACTTTGTTTTTCAAAACTGAAGTCCTAGCAACTAGTTACAGCACTGCAAAACGAGAATCATCACATTTGAGCCTTTCCAGCACTTCCAATGAAGTATGTTTAACTTCTCTCCTGAAAATAATTGATAAATTCTTCACTTGTGTTTTCTACAAAATTATATTAAAAATTAGATAAGATTAATGATTAGCAATACTATATGATGAAAATTAATGTCATAATGAATAACAAACATTATTTTATTGACATGCTTACCTCACTTAGTATTGCCCAAAATGGAGAATCAGAACTGACTGATAAACGAATAGCCTGTATTCTTCCTATTGACTGATTTATGCTTCCTTCTGCAATGCCATTTTCAAATGCCCCTTAATAAAAAAACCCCACAAGACCCATACAAACATTTATTAGAAAAAAATACACTTCCAAGCAAACTTCCAAGCTCCAAATTGCAAACTGTAAATTAAATCCAGAAATAGATTAGGGAAAAAATGTTTTGGAAAAGACTCATGGATTGAAATAAGAACAAGAGGAGATTAATCAGTCACAAATTACTCTCATGGGCAAACCAGACGACTTGGGAAGAAAAAATTACTTACTCATATCAGAGTAGGGCAATGAAAATAAAACCAAATCTTAAGAACACCTTCCCCCAGCCCTCCCTTCTTCTTGGGCGAAACTTTACTCTTGATTTTCTCTACTCCTTACCCCCAGGTGTGCAGGGGGACAGGGAATGGTGGTCATGGTTCAGTTCATCACGTTGTCTCTGTTGCTTCTTCCTCCTCAGGGGAATCAAAATGTCATTCTTCCCCTCCTTCTTCACTGACCTTGGTGTCTACAGTTTTTTCTCTAATGTATTCTCCCTCCTCTCTCCAGCTCCAATTGCTGTTACACAGAGCTTTTCTTCCCCTATCTTAAAATATGTTATCCCACAATGCACTACTCCTGTCACTGATGGATTCAGCCTTGGCCAGTTGTAGGTCTTTCCTGGAGCTGGCTGGACATAAAGAAAGCTTCTGGACATAAGGAAAGCTTCTGGCAGCTTTTCACTGAAGCCACCCATCCCTGTAGTTTCCCCCCACCCTCCTGCTCCCGCTATCAAAACCTTGCCATGTGAACCCTTTACAGGGACTTTAATTAGTTCTCCTTCTAATTAGATGTCTTGGCTTTTTCCACTGGTCATATATAAAACAAAATAGAAGAGTCATTGTCGAACACCATACACTACAATATGCCATAATGCAAAGGGTTTCTTTTCCTTACTAGTTCACCTTGGAATGTTGAATTTATCACAGAGTTAATGAAATCCTTAAGAGCAGAAACATTTTATATGCAGGAACAACATTTCTGGTTTTGAAGTGACAATAAACGATTTACCTATTTTTAAATATCCATCTTTGGTTGCTAGGTAGTTAAATTTACTTCCATTATCATCCAATTATTTTCTTAGTGTTTCCTGTAAAAAATAATAACATTTCAAGAAGTATTTTCTAGGGTATGACATTTTATGCTGAATATCATTCTGAAAATGAAATATGGTTCTAAATGAGAGACTTACATCAGCTGTCAAAACTTCCACAGTAGTATTATACAGTTTATCACCAGGGTGCTCCATGTTTCCACTTCTGAACAAGTACCTGATGATAAAGGTGTATTATTACCACGTATTTTATACTTTAGAAGAGTTCCATGGAAGTAATTCTTTCCAATTTTGAAGGAAAGTTTCAGATACCTTTTCTTTATATATTTTTGGGCTATAGAGAATAGAAATAGGCCTTGAAACTATAAACCAAACTGTAAATAGTATTTTTATTTAAACAGAAGAAATATTTAAACCATCTTTCTCTGGGACCACAAATTCAAGTGTTCCCCCTTTTTAGTGCTCAAGTTCCAAGTAAATTAACTTCCCATGTTTAAATGGTTAAGAAAGATATGCCCTCTGATGTGTTTCTATAATTGTAAGACTGAAGTGGAATAGGCTTCTGGAGGGTGATTGGCAGCAAAAATTTCTGTTTCTACTAGGCCATATAGTGGAGAATTTTAGGCCACATTCCAGGAGAATTCCTCTTTTTTATCCATACTGCTCAACTCAGCTGCTTCTAAACAATTTCCATTATAGACAATTAGCAAGAGCATTGACCAAACAAGAATCCAAGCAAAAATATCCAAGAATAAAAATCCCACTGTGGTTTTAAATTTTTGGTATTGAGAGTTCTTAGGGTTTTAGATCCAAAAAGAACTAAGAGAATTTAAATCATCCAACTCTCTCCTCTGATATCAAATATTCAAGGCTCAAACCCACCAAACATTATAGGATGAACCACACATTTTCACAGAGTAACAATGTAATGAGGCTGGGACCAGCCATTAGACAATACCATATGTAAGTTAGCTTCACTGAATGTGGCATTGCAGTAACAGAAGCATGCAAAATACAGCCTACTCAAGTTTCAGAAAGCATTAACCAGTTAATTAACAGAACAGCAGTGTTTATTGTAACAACTGTCATTCACTGCAGTTCACTAGGTGGAGATACAGACTTGACATCATGCAAATAGCCTTTCTGTTGGCAACTATGCAAATAAAGCTTTCACTGACACCATTGATGAAATTCATCAGTTAAAAACAAATTCCTATGAGAATTATCATGGGAGAGTGTAAAATATTTACCTGAAGAAATAAAAGGCTAAATAATTAAGAAGCTCTTTAATTACCAGTGAAGAAATGTATTTCAGGAAGGGAATTCAAGAAAAAGAGCAGATAAATAGCAAATCATGGATTTTTGGCCAGTAACAAGATTCATGCAAACAGTTGAGCATTGATAATTTCAAACAGACTCAAGCATTTCCAAACTGGATATATGCAGGCTTCCATGTTCCATATCATATAATACTTACTTTTCAACTTCTAGTGGATTTAAAAATGTGAACCTGATGTGGTCACCTGCCACTGGGGCTGAAGCCCAAAAACAGTCTTCTCCTTTATAAACTTTTTCCAAGGTATATTGCTGGTATATTCTTAGGCTTGTATCCACTTTTGCAGGTGGATTATTATGTGCTTTATGTAGCATATTTTTTCCAAAATCTTTATCCTGCTGATATAAAGAAATGTAACTTCACTCATATAATGGAAAAAAGTGCATTGATATCTGCAATTACTACAGGAAGCTATTCCAGAAAATAATCACCTCAGTGTCAAAAAATATACAATCTATTTTTAATAGATATAGAATTTTATATAGAATTTCAGTGTAATCACTGGGACTCAATGTTACAATTTGTAGACAGAGCTGTACTGATTATTTCTTAGCTACCAAGATTTAAAAAGAAAAATCTTCACAGGCTGCTATTCCATAGTTGTCTAGGGTGCCTTCTGCCAGAACATGTGATTGCTGGGCTCTGCTAAAGGCTGTGTGAATCTCTAGCCTGATACAAATGAGAAATCTTGTCACTAGTCACTTGCCACTAGATGGCATAATCAGGAGATTGCTGAAGTCTAGTTCATCATTGCTTATGTCCTTATCAGATAAGTGGTTTGCCCTCCAAACTGTCCCTAAAAATCTGTGGCCATCACGTTAGGCATGCTTTTGTTCTACCAATATACCTTCTTAATTGTCCCTCATATTGGGAATGTGAAGTGCTCAGCCTCTGAAACATTGTGTTATGAAGAGGGTTCCTACATGCCATGAAATGCTGCTGTTCAGATGAGAGATTCAAAGGTGTTTGTGCAGGAGCAGTGCTCCACCTGCCAGACAAAAATTCTCTGCTAAATCTGTAAAACAACATAATTGGATATGGAAATTCCATCTAATGCCAAAGATGCGGTCCTTGAAATTTATTTGACAAATGTCAGAACACAAGCATATAATGTAAAAATATGGCATTATTTTCTTATTCTTACTTTCAAATTCTGTATCTTCCCAGCCAACGATGAATAAATTCCCAAATGCTGAAAGAGAGATGGTTTAGCACGGATACGTAACATCGACTTTTCCTTTTCACAGTGTGTCTGGAAAGAAAGTAAAAGGGAGTGAAGGATTATTTAACCAAGGAGAGACAAACTATGTTCCATAACGCAATTTCATTATGTAGTTAAGGGTATGAGTCCAGACTTTTTATCCATATATAAATGAGTAATCTTTAAATTAAGTCACCTTAAGTCACATACACTTTTTCTAGACCAAAACTCATAATTCCACTCATAATTCACACTAATTTATATTTGAAGGCTCAACCACCAGTAATTCAGGGGTTTCTCCACAGTATGTGATACCACAGTATGTGATGAATCACATCTCAAGGTGACAAAAATGGACTCAAATCTGAAATGGATTGATTTCTTAGCTGTTTCTAGCAAACTTTATTTCAACTCTTAGCCTTGTCATACCATTCTAATTAAACTATTTTGACTAAAAGTGACGTTCTTAAGATAGATTCTGGTTACATTTCAATCTTCACAATTTTGTCTCTTTCTGTTGTGTTTAGGAGGCTTTTAATGTATTATAAGTTATGGATCTTGTATCACATAATTAGATAAAGCCCTTAAGTACTGTGTTTCAACCACAATTTTCCGGTTTACTACACCTGGGACATGACATGTATCAAGGAATTAAATAACTCTAATTAGTGCTAATTTTGGAGTTTCTTGAACTTTGAATGATAGCAAACTACTTCTTTAAATGTAATTTTTTTCTTTGTATATACAGAGCATCGTAGTTTGATACAATGACACAAACATGCCACAGTAATTAATACAACAATGAAGCATAATGGCAAGGAACAAAGCAAAGAGCTAAGATAAGACTCCCTGGGTTGTACTTGAGGTGCTGCCACAGAATTATTATATGAGTTTGGAAGACCGTTTAACTTTTCTGTATCCCAGGCCTCATATGTTAAAATACAAGAGGATAATGTGCTTACCTCTTCCATCAAATGCTTTCAGTTGTATAAAAGAAAAATGTTACATTAACAATATCAATGCCTTCTAAAGCCAGAAGTGATTAAGTCATCACTCAGCTGGCTTAAAACCATCAAAACTCATGAGGGATTTATGGTTTCCACAGGAGTACTAATTAAAAGTTCAAAACACCTTGGAAGGCTGTTTAAAAAACTAAGTATTTTTATTTTTATCCATAACAGATGTTCAGCAAAACAATGTAAAGCCACAATATATTGTGTGCAAATTGATTTACTGGCAGATTTTTCTCTGAAAGGCACACTATAGTAAAGAAGAAATAATTTTAAGAAAATTAATTTGTGATCTTTCTACTGACAGGGTTTGCAATTCATCCCCTGCCATAATGCAGGCTCTAGAATGTCTTGTTTTATGCTATAGCAGCACCACCAAAAGGGCTGCTTCTGGCAGCAGCTGAGAAAAATCGGTGGCATGAGGCTGGTGTGATCATTTCTGCAGAAGCTGAGATAAGGCTGCTTGTTGAGTCAGGGCTTACACTCTTGCAGCCTGTAATTCTCACTGCACATGATAGACACAGGCCACTCCATATGATCACAAAAACACAGAATGGTTGGGTTCAAAGCGACCAATAAAGGTCATCTTGTTCCGATTCCCCTGCCATGGACAGGCTTCCACTAAAGCAGATTGCTCAGAGCCCCTGATCAGAAACACTGGATGTGGCATCTATACCTTTCCTGGGCAACCCGTGCCAGTGACTCACCACCCTAACCATAAAAAATGTTTTCCCCATAGCCAACCTAAACATACCCTCCTTCATTTTAGGACTGTTGCCCCTTATCTTGTCACAACACATAAAAAAATTTTCTCCCTCTTTCCTACAAGCTCCCTTTAGGTACTGGAAGGTGCTATATGGTCTCACCTGAAGCCTTCTCTCCTTCAGTCTGGAGCGTTCTGACTCTTTCAGACTGTCTCCAGCCCTCTGATCATTTCTGCCTCCACCTGCTCGCACATGTCCACGGCTTTTTTTGTACTGGGGCCCCAGCAGTAAATGATAGTTCACAGGAGGCAAACATGACAAAGTTTCTGAACTATGCAGAGATCTGATGGCTCTGATCATCAGAAACTGTATTTTCAACTTGGTGAGCAGATGTTAATTGATATGTTAATAGTCAGTACAGGCTGAAAACCTGGACGAGGTTGAGAACTGGGCCCAATATCATGAGGTTTAACAAGATCGAGTGCAAGGTGTTGCATCTGGATCAGAGCAACTTCCGGTATCAATCCAGACTGGGGGATGAAGAGATGGAGAGCAGCTCTGCCCAGAAGGACTTGAGGATGTTGGTGGTGGAGAGGCTGGAAATGACCCAGCCATTAGCACTCAGCCCAGAAAGCCAAACGTCTTGGGCTGCATTCAAAGCACCGTAGGCAGCAGGAGAGGGAGGGGATTTTGCCCCTCTGCTCTGCTCTGCTCTGCTGAGAGCCCACCTGAAATGCTGCATCCAGCTCTGGGGTTCCAGCACAGGAAGATCATGGACTTGTTGAATCCAGAGGAGGCCACCAAAGTAATCAGAGGGCTGGACCACCTCTCCTATGAGGAAAGGCTGAGAGAATTGAGATTGTTCAGCGTGGAGAAAAAAAGGCTTTGGGAATTGCAGCCTTCCAGTACCTGAAGGGATCCTAGCAAGGAACACAGAGAGAGGCTTTTTATAAGAGCCTGAAGTGACAGGACAGGAAGGAATGGATTCCAACTAAAAGACAGTAGGTTTGGATTAGCTATTAGAAGGAAGTTCTTTCCTGTGAGAATGGCGAGGCACAGAAAGAGGTTGTCCAGTGAAGCTGTGGATACCCCACCCCTGGAGATGTTCAAGGCCAGGTTGGCTGGGGCTCTGAGCAATCTGGTCTAGTGGACGGTGTCCCTGCCCATGGCAGGGGGTTGGAAACAAGATGATCTTTAAGTTTCCAACCCAAATAATTCTATGATTCAAAGTAAAAGAATGCCAAAATCCAAACATGCCAAAAATCCATCACCACAGGATGGCACATAGTAACCACAAACAAGTGCCCTGCTGACCCTCCTGTGTAGCACATTGTGTGCTCACTTTATGACACTCTTGGTTAGAAAGGAGAAAGTGTGAGGAGTTGTCAGCTTGCCTTCTCTGGTGCCTACAGGAAAGTTCACTGCTTTAATCTGTCAAACAGAGAAGGTTCTGCAGCTGGGATCCCCAGCCTTCTCCCAGTCTCCATTTTCTGCATTCTCGTTAATAGCCCCAGCAGGTCATGTCACTGATCATTCCCACCTAATGGCCATGTGAGACAGATTCATCTCAGTAGGTTTTTGCTACCCACAGCAAATGAAATTGCAAATGCAGAAGTGAAACTTGGTAGAAACATCACTCACTTGTGGACACCTTTCTGCTTTGGCTTGGTCAAAGCAGACTTCCATGAACTTCCTGCCTGCCTTTTGGGAACACAGCTTCATTTTAGGTAGGAATTAGGTCTTATAAGATGGATCATCCATAAATAAAACTAAGGTACTTCATCTATTGGATGGAAGCTGGCACATGTTAGATCTGGAATGGGTGATGTCAACATAATAGTATCTGATTTTTCATGTTTTCACAGGCAGGCAAGAACTTAAATTAGTTTCTTGAGGCTCACTCTAACTCCTGTGAACTGGCCTAACCCACAGAGCAGGATTTAAAAGCTTGCTCCTAATCTGTATGAAGTGGGTCTGGAGACTCTGCAATGTGTTACTAAGTCTAAAACCAGGGACCTTCTGCTATCCCCAGAAGTCACTTATGATACAGGGATAAAACTTGAAGCTTGCTTGTTCTGCTGCCCTTAATCTCCTGCTCTGCACAACTCCTGTCTGTTTCTTCCTGTTCCTTTCTCAGCACAAAAGTAACATGTGCAAATCCTGGAACAGGAACTGGCTGTTCCAGTTAAAACTCCTGAACCCTAACACTCAAGAAGGAACAGAAACTCTGGTCAGTCCAAAGTAAGTCCAGTTTGAGAGATTTATATTCTACTTTTTGAAAATAAATTTCAAAGATAAATGAGAATATCTGAATGTTATTTATGTTCATAAACTCACAGTTATACTTACTGCATCCTTTTCTGGATTGCACACTTTAACCCAGAGCAGGTGGTCTATAAGCCAGTCTATGGGCTTATCCTTATAGAACATGAGAAAAAATTCCACTATGAGTGGTAAGTTTTCTGATTTAAACAATTTTCCTGAAAGCAGTACAAGAAGTTATACTTTTATTGCTATGCAATAGCAACCAACTTTATGTTTAAATGTAATTTTTTAAAATAGAAGTTTAAATATCACACCAGCCTTATACATATGAATGTAATTATGATATTTAATGAAAAATTTCACATATAATCTGGCTTGGAAGAGTTGCTGATCATCCAGCCCTGGGATGGATATTCCTCTTCACAAAGAAAAGGATAAAGCTTTTTTTATTTTAATAGCTTGTTCAAATTCCATTCTTGAAGAGAGAGCTACACATTAGAGGGGCATATAGTTCCCTGATATGGAAAAATTTCCTCCTTATGGGAACTCATTTATACATTCTATGCTGAAGAGACTGTATTAAAAAGACAGTTTAAAGAGAACAAAAAGTAAACTACTGTCAGTGGGATGTTTCCTGAAGAACCAGAGAGGTTTTGATATGCAAGTCCTTCCATGTTTTGAGATGTAATTCTGAATGAGACCTGTTTGATCTACACAGCTCCAGATCAAGTTGATCTTGCTGAGGTTTTAACACTTACCAATAAATCCAAGTTGTGAGAACTTGAGAACCATCCAATCTTGGGACTATTGAGCAGCAAAGCTTTTTATACTTTCAGTATAATCAGGTTTGGCTATAATATCATCTTCCAGCTGGAGGGAAAAATGCAACAGAAAAAGAGAAGGCAAGCAGTGATTGTATTGCTTGCAGAGGGGGTAGTGACATTGCCACATGCAAGTGAAAATTGTGTTGTGGTAACTGCTGTATCACATGTACTGAAGCTACAGTGAATTGCTATTTAGCTTTTACATATATCTCTGGTTTAATATCACTCATTATCTACAGGAGTAACCATAACACCAGGGGTGCTTCTCCCTTTTTTGATGAAGAAGGACTCTGCCTTAGAGAGATCTCACTTAGAAGAAAACATTAAGCAAAAAGACAAGAGGTTAAGGAAGACAACAATAAGTAGTTTTTTCTTAGGTTTTTATAAGCATTGATAAGCATCAGGATCAAACTATCTGAAAGGAAAGGTGTCTAAAAGCTCTAGTAGCCTGGGCAGACTAGGTCATTCATACAGGGTGACTGAGAAAGACTGTGGATGATTACTGAGATGCCAGTAGAAAGCAAGTTGTCCCAGGGAATACTGGTAATGAAGGGGTGTGCTCTCTGAATTACACTGGAGGACAGGAATACATAGAGTTTTCAAGGTGTTGTAAAGGCTGCCACAGAGTACAGTGGTAGAGCCAGCTAAAGGGTACTTGGAAAAGGAGACTGACATCCATCAAGGAAATGGGAAAGGCATCGGCTTCATTTTTGCCTACTTTCAGACAGGAACTGGGCATTTTAAAAGCCAGCGACTGTTCCTGCTGCTAAAGCCGAGGATTATGAATCCAGACAAGGAGGCTGGAGGCAATGACACAAATGAATAAATGTATTCCAGAAATAATTAAGGACCAAGTAATTCGTGGTTTGAATTCAGTATGGGTGTGAAAACACAGAAACAGGAGGCCAAGACTTCAGGAAAATATTGCTAGGGTGTAGTGTAATCATACAGTAATTCATTCTAACTGCTGTACTTCACTGGCCTGCTGCATGTCTGGTTGTGCTGGAACTGGCTTTAGAAAGCTAAATACCTAGAAAATTAATCCTTTGGGGAAAAAAAACAAACAAACAAAACATGTTTTTATGCTGGTTTTGCGTCTTTAACTTATGCATCACAGAGTCACCATCAAGAGCTTGAGAGATCAAGCCCACAGGTTTTAGCTGAATCTGGGCATCACTACAAGTGTAGGGTTGGCTGACAAAAAATGTGTTGTCAACAGTGAACCCAGGAATCAGTTAGAAAGATGAGATTAAGAGATCTGTTTGACCCTGTCAGCTTTTGCTGATGGTAAGATTAAAAAATTAGACAAACTGATCAAGATGAATGCTTCTTCACAGAATCTGAGTTCTGGGGATTGAGTTGTACTGACAGTTATGCAGAAGAGAACAACAACAAAAAAACCCCAAACATCAACTTACAAGAAATCTGGCACAAAATTGAGTCTAGAGGGTTAGCCAGGAACAAGATGTAAAGGGAGAAGAGCAAAGAATCAAAGAAACTTTTGAAGAATCCTTAAAGAGAAACTGAGTGGCACCAAAAAAGGATGAAAAGCAGATTGGAATATATCAAAAACCTAGGAAGGCCACCATACCAAGAAACTCCTTAGAAAAGTATGCAAAACAGGTGAAGATTAAAAGCACAGAGGCAGTGATGCAAAGTGACTGTGAATGTGGTTATGAACAGAAAGTAATTTTGAAGTCTGAGATGGTCTTTCCTGAAGCTGAAGCTGACAGTGATTATTAGAGGATGAAGTCTGATATCCTATGTAGTACAAGCCATTATTTATTTAACCCTGTAATTTGTATTCAACTAAAGCAAATCTGCTTGAAGAACATCTCCCATTGCTTAGAGAAACCAGTTATTTTCAGCAACATTTTACTGTCCTGAATGTTTAATGCTTTGCACCCAAATTCTAATTTGAAATTTTTCTGCCTTCAGCTTACAACCACTTGTTTTCTCATATGCTCTTATCTACCAAAGAAGGTTGTGCAGTGGCTGCACACAGCTGAATCACGAAGTTTAAGATATGAACTGCCTAGTCCACTTGCCCCATTGCCATTGGAAGGCCAGCGAAACACATAATCACAGCTAACTTCCCTTCACTTATCACTGCTTTTGAATGAAAAAATATACATCCACTACAGAAAGACTGAAAAATTGCTACATGATAGGTAACAAATTGGTTTCCATTAATTTTTCTTATCATGGTTGAGCAGTATCCTAGAACAATTGTTTATTCAGCAAAGATCTTGTCTGACTCATGACATCAACTGTTCTGTAGACGTCAAGACTAATTATGTCTGTTTATCTTCTTTCAAGGTTTGGGAGTTAGTATCAATCATTCAATCAATATTACTCCTGACTAAACTAAATAAAAATCTAACCTAGCTCAAGTTTTGTTTAAGATTACTGAAATAAATCTTGTCCCAGGCTAAGGAAAAGTAGTTTTAAATTGTTTGCTTTCTTTTAATACAAGACTTCAAATAGAGGGAGGGCATAACTAAGTTTATGGCAGCAAGTGTTCATTCTTCTCACCTGCACTCTACAGAATAGTTTTTGGGCAGACCAGCATCTGTGCTACAGGAGCAGCTGCAGGCTGGACATACAAATGAAGAATAGGATATAGTAGGAACAATATGAGGAATGGTTTGAGGAAAGCATAGTTTCTTTTTGAGAAAATTTAGAAAGCAGACATAACTCCCACTAGACCACCACCATCCAAGTCTTTGCACTTAATAACACAGTTCAGTCGTTATATAATGTCTCAGATAAGAAAACACATGTTCTCAAATTCCTTTAGAAATACAAATACATAAGTAAGTCATTGTGGTGCAAATATGAATGCTTGGAGAACTTGGTAACAGGAAGGAACATCAAATGTCTGGCAGCATCTTAACATTTCACTTCACCGAGTTTTCTATGCCTTAATGCTCTAGTGCACAGTAAACTTGGATAATGTTCTTAAAAATATACAAAAGCCACAGGAAAATACTTCATTTTCCATTATTATTAACCATAATTGTTCAAAATACAGCATTTTTGTTTTTCCACCTGCTTCCTCAGCACTTGTGCCACATTTGAGAACAGAGCATGGAGACTCTTTAGTATCCCAGTTCAAATGTGTTTGTGTTGATTCCTGAGAAAAACTGTAGGAGATGCCAGGTCCTACAATCTTCTGCTTCCAGGAATCCTGTGATGTCCTTATGGAATACAGACTCTGAGGCAAAATGCTCTTCTGAGTTTTTTTTTAAAAACTGTTGACATTGTTGAGCTATGTGAAATATTATAGACTTGTTCCATGATTGAACAGCTCTTACAAATTTTGGAATCCCTGCAAGTGATTAAGATCTTTATGGAGTGCAAATTAGCAAAAATCTAGAATGACGGTTAAAGCTAAGCTTAAATGCCTGGAGTTCTTAAAGGCTAACACAAAATCTTCTGGAGAATTAAGGATCTGTGTCAAATTGTGGTTGACCTTATATCAAGTATCATTCTACTGGTGTTTTCCTGTCTGAAATATTTCACTTCATTGTCATCTGGGCTATAACCTGGATCTACCACCACTATTTTTTGTGGCTGTAGTAAGTAAAAAAAAATTAAACCCTGACTTTTTTAACTTAATCAAATAAGGGTTTCATGCTTCAGCTACCTTGCTCTTCAACCTCACAAATTACAGGAAGGAAGAGATGGTTTTAATCAAATACTGCCTGGCTGCAAGATGTATATAAATACAGAAATACGTGGATGCTTGTAAAGAGCAAAGGCAAAATACACAGAAAATGACAATAGATTACTGGTTTTATTAAGGCCTTTGAAACAAATTAAAATTGCCAAAGCTAATCATCAATACAGAGGTATTGCTGCTACTTAATGATAATATAGACATACTTGTAAATAAAATGTTCCCTTAGGTTGAGCATATAGCATTAAAAAACTATAATCCAAATTCTGTTTAGTTTTCCACCTAAACATAAGCAGCAAATTCTGATGAGCTTTTGGAGGAGGTTGCAAGAGTTATTTCTATAGTAAGAGAACTTCTAATGCTCTGCATTTTTTGTCTCTACAATAAAATTGTACAGTTGAGTATTCTAACCCGTTGCTAAGTGCAAAAGCATTCCTCTACAATCAGTGTAAACATTTGTCAATAATTTTATTTTCCTATAAAAGTTAACATTAAATAAACAGAAAAAAATTATCTTTGTCAATGGAGATTGAAACAAATGTCTAACAAGTTATTAATATCAAATGACTTAACAGATTCTACTCATTATTTTATGAAAAATAGAAATTAACACCCATGGATTATTTAAAGATGAAAAAGTAAGTGGTTTTATATACGAACAGAACAAGAAGCGGTTGATAACCTCAATTTTCAGGTTTAAATACAAACACATATTTTGTACAGTCTCTCATTTTACCAGAGGATGATGACAATATTTGATTATCAACATTGAAAGTCTACAGAGTAATTTATTGGCATTTAATTAACATAAAAGTATAACTGATCCAAATATAATATCTAAAACTAAATTATAAATAAACTTGTTTGGTATGAATATATATGGTTTATCTATAAAGCCAATATACATACACACATATATAAATATACTAGCTGATTTCCTCCAGCCTAAACTCTCAGTACTGCAACTCTCTTGCTGCATTGTTGCAGTAGCTTCTGATAAATAAGTTATTGTTGACTGAAAGAAAATTACTTTCCTTCAATAAATAAATATGTTTTTTAGGTTGTAATCTCTATCTTAGTGATTTTGCAGTATGTGAGTGAATGAAATTACCATTAAGGATGTATTAACAGTAGAAAAAAATTCAATTATTACCAAAAGTTAGGTCATTAATTAAACCCACAGTAGTTGTCAGTAGTTAGCTAGAGGGGTACATGGGATTTCCTCTCCCAGACTCTCCCTCATAAGTTACATTAAAGATTTTTTTATTTTTTCCTTTCTATAGCCTATTGCTTGTTGGCATTATCCATTTGGTTTAAAACCTGTTAGATGCCTAGACTCAAGACCCAAAGGAGATGCCTTGACTCTCACCATGAAGCTGATGTGCAGCATAGCTTATCTCAAGATCCCCTTGTAAATTTTTTATACAAGTACAACTGAGGTCCTTTAGCTCTGAAACACAAAAACATTATCAGCTCAAACAATGTTGACTTTTTCTGAATTTTCCATTTTACACTCTTAGCAAAAGTTCTTAGGTTTTATATAGCAATCTTACCTTACTTGGTCCTCAGAATCTTCGAGTGTTTTCTCCAGGTTGGAAAGATCTGGGTAATAAGAAGCAGGAGGAGAAACAACTTCTAGGACTCCAGACTGGACTTCTCTGGGGAAGCTAGAAAGAATCTTAGTAAGACCCCACTCCTCAAAAAGACTTTTGAGGGCAATCACAGACAGCAGCTCCCCAAAGTTAGGTCTGCATCTCCAGAAGTGGAATTCACAACTCTAGCAAAGAAACTGACTGCAAATTTGGAACCAAGAAGTAGTCTTTAACAACCATCAGAACAGACAGGCCAGGAACTCATCCAAGTCTCAGAAAACATTGAAGAGAAGTGTGTCTCAGAAATCCTGCCCCTCCTGCATCTGTAGATGCTTACTAACAAGCCTGAGACAGTTGCCACAATGCAGCAGTAATTCACAACCAAACCCACTATCTAAAATGACACAGAACTGTTCCCCCTTGCAAGAGAGCTCTCAGTTTCCTTACCCTTGCTCCAACTCTAATTCTACTTTCTAAGCAAAATTATACTGTCCCAGAGCAGGAGTTTAAAATGGAGAGTCTGGGTCTAGTCTCTACTCCAATAATTAAATTTTCTATTTAAAGAGACATTGAAAAAATGTGTAACCTACTTTGGGAGTCAAACCTAGAAGTCAAATTTCCCCTTTCCTCCAAAAAAACCACAAAACAACCAACCAAAAAATCCAAACAAAAAAACACAAAACAAACAAAAAACCCAACAAAAACAAACAAAATTTTAAACCCCCAATACAAGTTTACTTCAGTGCCATAGGCATTTTTTCTGTGGAAGACTTAAATTTCATTCTGGAGGCAGAAAACCTTACTTTCAGAGATAACTAATGAGTTCATATGGTTTTGTTGAAAAATCTGACCCAAAGACTTTATTGGTAAATGTAATACAACTTTTTACCTTTTGATCATCTGCATTACAAATTTTTTTTCCACATATGAACACTGAGGCACTAACTGCTCACGATCTCCTCCAGCCCTGAAGAAACCCCTCCCAAAGGCCAAGCTAATAGTATTTTGCACTATTACACTTAGACATCAACCTCCATATTGTCTATCAGCATTCTGCACCTTTCCATGCAAACTTACCTCTGCTATAAAGATGATTATTATGCAGTCCTTCTTTTGCTCTTCAGACAGTTGGTACAGTAGGGAATTCAATGTATCAATCAGGTAATTTTGTTTTTCCCTTTTCACTGTAGGAATACCCATCACCTGGGAGACTGCAAAGAGAGAATGCCTCAAGCCATGTAATTTTAAGGAAAATTGAAATTACATTTTAATTTTGATTTGATCTGACCATGAGGCTTGGCAACAGTTAATATTTCTTTAGCACTGTGACAGCATTTGCTCTACTACCTGGGAGAAGAGATACCTCCAGCAATGTTTAGTTTAGAGACACCTGTGTCTGTATTATAAACACCGGGTCCACACTTGAGAACTTGGAGATATTACTGTCTCTGGGAAATCCATAGGTCTTTGCTACTGAGATTCAAAAGTGAGTTTGCAAAGTAAGTGCTTGGTCTTGCTTTGGCGATCTGAATAGTAAGGGTTAAACCAACAATGCTCTAGTGAGCAGGTTCCCATAGGAGGTGAATGCTGTGTATTTCAGAAAGGAATCCAATTCAAAAATCCTTCTGAGCAGTTTAATTGCAATGAATCAATGGTTTTCACAGCATCAATAAGAATAAAAGAACTAAGATTTACTGTCATTAAAAATAAGGGAACTGAAATTGTCTCTGGCAAAGATTCCACTAGTAGCAAACCAGTGGTGTATTACATCATTAGACCATAAGCAGGATGTCTCCCTTTTCATTAGTATGGATATTACTTAAATCAGTGGCCAACATAGCTCAGTAAACCTGTGGAATCATAGTCTTTGTAGATGATTTCTATTCACCAAAATCCCAGAAGGCTGGTGAGCAAGCAACAGTTTGAAATGAAAAAGTAGGTGCAATTAGTGACTTGCTTCTAACTTTAACTTCCATGCCAGTGTCAGCTCTCAAAAACACCAAAGTCCTGATGTTCCTTCTCAGCACATCACCCACTAAACCACTGGGATTTGTTTCATTTTCTATTCTGAATGTCAACCTGCACTTATTAAACTACAGTCTTGCTATTGTGATTTTCCTATACAACTAAAAGAAGATTAAACATTCATTTATTAGTGACACTGTCCTATGGGCAAAGAACAACAGATCACATTGCTACAACTACACCTACTTATAAGCAATCTGTAGAAAATTATCTATAGTCATGAGAATGGCCCAGGGTTTGGGGGTTTTTTACTTAAATCAAAAACACTGCTAATGTTTCTTCACATAAAATCACCCTAGATAAAAGTAAAAATTTCAACAAAACACAAAACTCAAGAAACTATTTGACTAGTTTCTTCCTTGCTTACAACTTTTGCATGTTCCTTTTACCTGTCACATGACAGTTAAGGCAATGCATTTAAAATTTGTATTATAGTTCACTAGAATTCATTATGATTTCCAGATGTGTCAGCTGATTACTCATGTGGATTGAAAGAATATATTGAAGATATATTAATATCCTTTAAAGGATCATGTCACTTTTCCCTTTGCTTCTCACACTGGCAAACTGAACGTATTGTAAAATTGTCCTGGCTTCCTCATAAATACTAATTTTGTGGGGAAAAAATGTCAGCTACTGTATCTTAGTCATATGAATATATGATTAAAACAAAAAAAGAAAACAACTTGTTTTTCAAAAAAGTTTCTTTTTTATTAATATTTCAAAAGGATTTCAGAATACTTTGAGATAAAGACTTTAAACAAGAGTGGGCATTTCAAAAGTACTTTTGCTGTTGCCATTAAAATTCATTAAGCTTGGCAACATTAGAAAATTAAGGGAGAAAATCCATTCCAAACTTTTGAGTATGCTTCATTGCTAGAAATTAATAAAAAATTACAAACATTTAGAAAGTAGGAGCCAAGCTTTATTCCTTACCTCCCGTTCTCTGTTGCCCAAAAATAACATTTGGGAAAATTGCATCTTCATATTCTTGAAGGTGAGGGAGATAGTAGACCATATTTGTAAGATGCATAGGGAGTTTTCTGGGGAGGTTTAACTCTTTCCACTTCATATCACCTTGAAGACACAACAAACACAGAGATACATATAAAATAAAAAGCGAGCAGAGAAGCCTATTTCTTTACCTGTTCTGCTCAACGGAACACTGGCATACTACCACAACAGGTTATTCAATCAGAACTATTCTTCAGAAGTGATTTATGTCATATATATTACATTATATTAAATGAGAATTTCCCAGTACAAGTCCTTCCCACTTAGGTGGCGGTGCAGAGCTCCAAGCTTGAACATCCTGGAAATACCATCAGTATTTCCCTGGGTCTGCACACTTGCAGGATTGAGTCATCTTAAAATACAGTAAGTAGTTATTTTAAAGGCAGCAGTAAAACACTGGTTTTGGTGGTATCTTTTACCTGGTTGGCAAACAATTTTTAAATGAAAAGAAACACATGTTCCGATTAATAACCTTAATTACTTTATGCTTAAATGCTTAAAATGCTTAAAAACTTAAATGCTTTCCCAAAAAAGCAACACATGGTTTTCACAGCTCAAGTAAAAGTTCTCAGTTTGCTAAAGGTCCTATGGTAAAAAGAATGACCACATATAGCTTTATTCACTCAGATTAGATTAAGAAAGGCAGATGCTTACTGAATGGGCAATATTTTAAGTTTTTCAACTTCCAAAAGATACTCCCACTGAAAATTAGGACTTAAAAGATATTTTCTGCCTTGCAGAAAACAGTTAAAAAAAACCCCAAACAACCATATATATCTGCCCAGACCTTTTTGTATGAGACAGAGATCCACAAGTCCTTCCACACTGTTAAGTCATTAAATAGACTGGAATTTTGCTTCATAGAAACCACCTCCACAACCTTTCAAAGACTTTCCTTCGCTATATGGAAATAGTACATATCACATATTGGGCAAGGCAGTTTAGTTCCATTGACTACAAGAAACCTTTCCATTTTGGTTGTATAATAAAACATAGCTGGAATTGGAAGCAGAAGGCTAAGTAAAAATAAAAGGAAAATTATTCAGCAATTTTAAGAAATTTCTGCCTTAAATCCTGTGAACTGACAGATTTAATACTTTCTGAAAGTTAGCTGACTCCAATAAGAATCACAAGCAGGGGAAAGGGGAACTTGCACTCTCATTTACTGCTATTTTGTACATTAGGCAGTAACTCTTTGCCCACAGTATGTGGGTCTACTGGGGGCTGACAACATGATTCTATTCTAAAGCTCCTAAGTCCACCACCCTGCCAATGCTCAGTCCTTTGTTTATACACATCTGAACAGTTCCAATGAATTAACATTAGATAAACAGACCAAAACTGGCAGGGGACAACAGGAGAAGAAACAACTCTTGACTATACAAAGAAAAATGTACCTTGGTCTTTCTTCTCCTGTAACAGTCCTAGTTAATTCTCTATTTTATTCTGAATATCATCCTGCTGTACTAAATGAAAATAAGGACTGTTAAATGGCAGTTTTCAGTCACACTGAGACTCTGAAGTTGGGATATACTGTGAAACGCCTCCTGCACAGAGATGCCTCTTCTAGTTTCCCTTCTCTCCCCAGGGAAGAAGCTCTGCCAGTCTCAAAAGGGAAGAAGACAGATCCTGCACAGTTACATAATTTATTTTAGGCGACAAAATCAGTCAATCTATTGCATGTAACTACAGTGTGCAGATAGAAAGAGATGTACAACAGTCTGTAAAGCAAGGTAAATAAAAAGTTCAATTAAACAATGAGAAGAAGCCAGATCACTAAACTTTACATGTTGATGTCCTAAAAAAACCCCCAAAAAGCAAAAAAACAAAACCCAAAGAAAATCCCTACAAACCTGTGTGATGTTTTGTCATACTCATTCTTCTTGCAACTATCCGTTTAATTTCATCTAGGGCACTGCTCAGTTCGTGTGATCTTTTTTCATTTTCCTTTTCAGCATACAATAGTCTTCGCTGAAGTTCTAGCAACTGGTGTTGGTAGATATCTAAGTCATTTCCTGCAATAAGAACACAATTTCTTTTCTAAATGTGATTTATATGTTGGAATGAAGTTAAAGAATAGGTTATAGTCCAGAAGATCACATCACCAAAGTGCATAAACAATAATAAAGTTTACTCAGGAGCAGTAGTCTGGAAGAGTATTAAGAAGACTGAGTTCAGGAAGCACAGCTGGGTAAAGGTAAAGTGAAGACAAAACCGAAAATATAAAATCCCTAATAAGGAAAAAGTCAGTGAAAGCTTGTGAGTTGCAGGGGAAGGTGTCACATTTTTCACCAAATAAATTGTGATGGCCCTTTTCACACTGAAAAGTATAATTATGGAATGGTTTGTCTTGTGTATCAAACACTATGAATAATTACAGATATTAAAAGCATTCAGTCTTCATCTACAAGTTACAAGGTATCTGGAGTATGTTAAGAACTATTACTAAAGATAGTTATTATAAAGCAGTACTTCAGTAACATCACCTCTTTGCAAGAGAGAGTAAAGAAAGTATAAGGGGACTTCTGCCTCATTTTAAAATGTTTTATAAAGCTGCTTTTTTTTTTTGGTCTTGTTGTTGTTAGTTGGTTTGGTTTAGTTTTTTTCCTAGTTAAATGCTACAGCTTAGAGATTTCTCCTATTATATTTGTGGGCTGTGCTAAGTTTTATCTGTGGCAGCTCTCATTTTCTAGGACCCAGCATTGTCTCTCTGGAAAAGTAAATTCCCAGGGATTCTAACATGTAAAAGACACTACAAGCAAAATGCAGAGGTAATGCAAATTTGTGAAGATTTGTAGAGGTGTTTCAAACTGGAATTAATTTGCATTTTGGATAAACAGGGGGTTTTATTTGCATTAAACACAAGTCTTTAATAAATGTGTCATTGGAAGACTGAAGTTTAAAATATCTAGGAAGAAAGTGGTTAGAAAAAAATAAGTAAATTTGATGTGTATTATAATTCTTTACCTCATTAAAATTTTAAAGATGTTTAATAAAATCCCATAAAATGAATGCTTCCCAAAAATTTTGACACTCTTAAAAATGTTCTGACTTGTAAGAAAGGCATTTGTATCTATGAGTACATTAGACTATGAAGCTATGAACATAAATTGCTGAAGGGAGGGGACATCTGGATTATTTCAGCTTCATGTAACAAGACACTTCCACTGGATTGAAGTAGGCTTCCCTGAGAAAACTGGAGAATAAATTTAAAAAAAACCAAAACCAAACCAAAACCAAACAAATCCCCCCCCAAAAACCAATGGAAGGTCAAAACAGATGAAGTGTCTATTTTTAAACAATATAAAATAGATTAAATTGATTAAAATATATTTCAAATTTAAAAGGCATCAGGCTACAGAGCTAGAACCCCAAACAAGCTAATTTTTTTGGCATACCTAAGGAAGATCTCTTTCGTCTGCTAACATTTATGCTTTTCTTTTGTAGCTGTGTTTCCAATGCCATAATACAATCTTTAGGTTTTTTTCCTTTGGAATGTGTATGAATAAAATGGAAGCAAAAGGTTTAAGCTGATTTAGGTGACTGAGAGATAATCATCACCTCATTTTCACAGCAAGAAAGTGATTCCAGATAGAACATCAATACATGTAAACATGGTGGAGATTTACCTTTCCAATTCCTAGACAAATTCAGAAGTACAGGCTAAAGATACAGTAATGGATGTGAGTTATTCTTTAAATTCCAGTTTACAGAAAAAATTAGTAAAGAAATTGCAGTTGAACTATGACATTGTAGTCCCTCTCTTCATAATTCTCTCAGCTTTGCATGTCAGTGGACTCAAAATGACCAGCGTCACCACTGGGCTGACATTTTGGCATGCACCAAGTAATGGCAGTTGCATTTGCTTACTTACAGGTGAGCCTACAAAAATCTCACAGGTGCCTCTTGGAAATAAAATGTCAGCACTCAACTATTATTGAGTGTACCCAAAGAAGGTGGCATTTGTAATTTGCCTAATCTATTTATTCAGGCCAGAAGAGGGAAACTACATTTTTAAGTCTTTTGGAACTGAACGCTCTGTTCAGTTAGCAGAACAAGATTCTTAGTAATCACTTTTCTCACTTGACTTTGATAGCTCAGGAAACAAGGGTTTGACATAAGGAACATAAGATTCATTCACTCTTGCTGAAGAATGAATTTATAATAAAGTATAATAAAAATATAGAGTTTGAAATAGAACATGGAATGTTCTAAATTTCTCTAGAGCACATGGAAATAAGCAACATTAACTATTACTAAACCTTTGGCAAAAAAACGGGTGTTTAGAAAGCAATATGAAGCTAAATACCCTAAATATTTCAACAGTCACTGAGTTTAAATGGATTTCTCTGTGTATGCATGTGTGGAATTAAATTCTTTCAGCATCTAATGATCCACAGAAAACACAAACAGCTTCTTGCAACAGATTGCTTAGAAAGACACAGGGCATTTTTGCAAACACAGTGCTGACAAGGAGGGTCAGGGAGATGGACCTTTGGGTACAGCATGAAACACTCTGTGCCCAGCAGCAGCCTGACTTGGCAATGCCTTGTCTAACGATAGTTCCTTCAGCAATGAGGAGTGCAGAATAAAACCAGAAAAGAGCAAGTTGAAGACCTACAGGAAAACTACAAACAGCAAATGAAGGTAAAGGCCCTGCAGAGAGACCCCAACAAATTAGAGCTGGGCAATCACCAACTCTAAGTTCAACAAGGGCAGGTGACAGATTCTGCATCTGGAATGGGGCAACTCTGGATAAACAGACAGACTGGGGAGTGAGAGGCTGGAGAGCAGTGCTGTGCAGGGGTCCTGGGGGCCCCGGTCTATGGAAAGGTGAATGTGAGCCAGCAGTGCCCTGGCAGCCAGGAGGGCCAACAGTGTCCTGGGGGCATCAGGCACAGCATCACCAGCTGGGCAAGGGAGGGGATTGTCCTGCTCTGCTCTGCACTGGGGTGGCCTCATCTCGAGTGCTGGGGGTAGCTTTAGAGTGCCACAATATAAAAAGGACATGAGGCCATTAGAGAGGGTCCAAAGGAGGGGTCTGAAGGGAAAGCCTTATGAGGAGCAGCTTAGGCCGCTTGGTCTGTTCAGCCTGAGAAGAGACCTCATTGTGGTCTACAGCTTCCATGCAAATCTCTGTGGTGACTAGTAACAGGACCCAAGGAAATGGCATGAAGTTGTGTCAGGGGAGGTTTAGGTTGGATATCAGGACAAGGTTCTTCACCCAAAGGGTGGTTGGGCACTGGAACAGGTTTCCCAGTGCAGTGGTCACATCACCAAGCCTGACAGAGCTCAACAAGCTTTTGAACAACACTCAGGCACATGGTGTAACTGTGCAAGTTCAGGAGTTGGAGTCAATTATTCTTGTGGGTCCCTTCCATCTAACCATATTCTGGAATTCTATGTAAAGGCTTCTCTCCTTCATTAGCTGAAGATGAATATTCTAGGAAAAGTCAATGGGACTACACTAGCTACAAGCTATAAAAGCAAAAAAAGACCCAGACACCTCCTAGACAGAGTGACAGCACTAAAAAGCTTTTGCAGTGAATTTTCAGCTCTTTTGTAGCTTTCCTCTGACTGTTAACCACACATTGGCATATATACCTATGGATACTGTAATTCTAAGACAGCAACATTTAAAAAGGTTTTAAATGTGCTCTTGTGTTATCTCCTAATATATACATTATATATATAAAACTTTCTGCAATGCAAACCAAAACTGTTTAGAAACAATACCAATCTCTAAAGCAAATACGTATTCTAAAAGCCAACTGATTATTTCCCTTATCTCCACACATATATACTTCCTGTATGATCATAAATGCTTCCAGTCTCATTAATGATTTCTGGTAATATCTAAGAGCTGTGGAACAATTCATCACTAACTCCTTCTGGCACTCAAACAAAAATAAAAAATAAAAGAAAAATAGAATTTGGAGTGGCAGAAAGGAGGGAAGAAAACACTTCAAAGTCTAGCAGTGAATCTTGTTCCTATTTTTTGTTTACAAGTCATATTGCTTATCATACTTAAAGACTGTTTCTTTTAGAAACTGCTATTTGGTTAATGCCCTCCTTAAAAGAGAACTATATAAACACACTAACTGCAAAAGATCTTGTCATACTCTGTGCTTGGAACCACTGCTCACTGTTCAGGTTAATGAGGCATATTAAGCCACTGAGGCATGGATTGCACTACTAACTGGCAGTTTATTATCTCTCCATAACTGATATGAGATACCTTTCTGAATCTTGTTACATGCTTTGCATGCTCAGGTTTTGTGCACTCTGAGTAAGGAAGGAAAAAAAATTCCCCAAACAATGCCTCTGTCTCAGGTCAGAACAGTGAGTTCTTAGGCAAACACTTAAATTCAACAATGTGCATTACCTTTAACTATTTTGAGTCTTACAGTACAGTATTGTGTCTTCCAAAATGTTAGAAACGTCTTCTCGCCTTTGACAGTATCCACATCAGGAGCTATAAGGCAGTGGAGGGACTTTGCATTAACCCAGGGACATCAAAGAAAAGCACTGTGAAAGCAATTTAGGGTAGGGGAGATAGGGTTCCTCTATTCCCATACAGGGCATACTAGAAAGAGAATCAGAATACTTTCAGTATTAAAACAAACACAGACCTTTAAGAATTAAAGACAGATCAAAGTTAAAAACTGGATTTTAAAAACTCACTATATTGTCTAATGAACATGGACTCAGTCTTGAGTTTGACACAGAGTATTTTTTACTGAACAATTTACATACTGTAAATTGAAACTAGATAAGCAAACTTGTTTCAAAGAAAATACAACTTATCTAATAATATTATCTTAAATGTTGGCAAACAATCCTCATTTTAGACTCAGGTTTTCCTATATTAAAACACAGTGAAAAGCCATCTTAAAACAGTCAGAACATCACCATATAGGAAAGCAATATTATTAAAATAAGTTAAAAAATATAGAAATCGAATCGATATTGTATGGTGTTTGCCCATAATTGGTATATTTTGGTTATAAGCTAGTACTCATTCACTTCAAGCAATTGCTATTGTTTTTTTCTGGTTGGTATTTTAAATCCTTTACTTCTCCTCCTGAGGCAGCAACAACTACTAAATTATACAGACATTTATTTAAATGCCTAGCCACTGACTAAGGCATTTCTAGACAAAACTCTGTTCCTCAGGACCTAGTGCACAACACTAGGAATGCACAAAAGTCGTATGTTTACACTTGTTTAAGTACAGGTTATGGCGAGACACTGTACAGCAAACAAACAGAGGTCTGAAATGCTCCCTTATCCCTTTCTCTACAAAACCCAACAATAACTGGCCTCCTTTTGTACCACAAGATTTATGGCTAAGTTCCTCTACTCTTTAGGCACAGTCCTGCCTGAAGTAACAGGAAGAAGGAGCAGAATTTTCCTTTAGTAGATTACACTTTGAAGCCAGTAAAACTACACAGCTTTTCTAAGTCTTGGATATCAATTTTGATATAAAATTTTGGACCAGTAAATACTAAAATTTAAGTGAACCATTTGAGGCTGTTGTATATTGGAGGGGTTTTTATGCCAAAATGCAGAACTAAGCAAAGAAATTGAGTAAGCAATTGATGGACTGAAAAACTCTTTCCTTTCCTTTTAACACTGTGCATTTCAGCCACATCCCAACCGGCACATGTTGAGACAAAACCTGAATGCGCAATAATCTCTGTTTGCTCTCAGTGTCACCGGAAGGAAATGTACACATAAAAGGGGAGACATAGTCTACCAGTCAGGTGGGACAGCCGGGAAAAGTGGTGGTTAAACACAGCCTAGCAGACCTAGAGAAGACAGGTAGACTGGCTTCTGCATGTTCAGAAATCTGGATAAGCTGTATTGGCAGAAGTGAGTGACAGCAGTGTAATTCAAGACCTCCTTATCAAACCTGTCAATTTTAATTGAAGCTTTGAGCCAGAGCATGCCAGTTCAGACTGGACAGGAAACCTGCATAGAGCTCCATCATGGGTGACAGAATCTTCTGAAGACCTGCACTTACCAGCTGAAACAAAGCATAACACCGCAGGCAGAAGATGACTGGAAATACAAGAAATGTGTAATCATGATGTCTTGACTAATATGTACATTACTGTATTTCAACTGGGAAGAAAAAAAACCTTTCATCAAAAATACCTCTTTGCAATGATGCAACTCCATTCCCTCACCACCCCTTCCCCAATTTGTGGAACAAATTCAAGATGCAGATGTACATACTTCTGTGAGTATAATTGTATGAGTAGTTTCTCTCTTGATAATCCCACCTCAAAGGAATAATTGAAGAAATTCAGGTTTCACAATGTTTGACTCAACATGTGTGTATTAACATGTCTAAATCCTTGTGACATCATATCTCAGCAACAACTTCTCCTAACTTCCAGGCAAAGCTAACTTTTAATTTACTCGGATAAAGTATCCCACAAATGTAGGGGAAGAGGGCAGCAACATGCTACAATATTTGAATGGATATTCAAAGATATTTAATCTTGTAACCCTTAAGAGTAACATAAGAAGCACTGCCAAAAGAGATTATCTGATTTACCTCATCGCTATGACTTTGAAAAATTTCAGTTATTCAGCAAAGACATCAAAAATTCTTTTTATTCAGAAATACTGTTTCCTCTGAAGAAACTATGTAAGTGTATGAGTTTATAACGTGGTTTCGCATTCTGTTTTTCAAGTGGGGTAAAAATTGCTACATTTACTTTATTGTTTTTACATAGTTGGGATTCTTTTTGTATAGATTAGTATTTATGAGGAAAAACAATAGCTAAAACTGTGTGAGAAGATAACTATGTATATGGTAAGTTGTATAATACTTCTCAGAATTGCAAACCTACATGAAGAGTGCTTTTGTGAGAGCAAACCATTTTGGTCAGGTGAATTAACAAGTGAATTGTAACTCAGTTTCACAAGCAGAAACCTCTACATCATCCCAGTAACAGCTTTTTCTATGCTCAGATACAAATTGTTTGCTTCAGACAGTGAGGCTGGGGAGGGACCAAAAAGTTGACAGCAAAACCATGCAGGACATGGAATAGGAATTGCTGCAGCAGCCCAGCTGACTCTTCGCTAATAGCAGCCTGTGTTCATAAGCACTCCAGTGGATGCTGAAGGAATCACCACACAACTTTAGACATAGCATTCACTTTTGCTGAAGATCTGATCACTACCAGTTGTCTCCACAATTACTTCTATCTCTTTTTTTTTTCTGGCCAAAAAAATATCAGTATATTTAGTAAGAAACCTTTGCTTATATTTATGAAGCAATAGGAAAAGTGACTATAAAAACATTCTCCTAACCACAGTTAAAATATACTCAATATTATCCACCATAACTGAAGTCTAGTGACTGTGGTAGATTTTGATCTTTTATTTTTAAGTACATGAGTGAGTAGCATCTTCCCTGCTATGCCAGTTTGAGTTACGTGTACTTGATTTTAATCTCACAACTCCAAGTCAATACAATAATCAGAAGCAGCACCAAAGAGCGAATTATTTACTGCTGTCAATGACAGCAAATACATTTCAACTCAAATCTCTCAAGCTACCTTTATTGTAAGGCATTTAATGGTCACTCTCTTAAACTACTGATTTTTATTTGCATAGAAATTGGGACAGAGCAAATATTTGATTTAAACGTCTAATATTCAAGGGTTCTGAGACTGTGAATAACTGAACAATATTTTACAGGACAATTATGTACTTTTTATATTATAGAAGTACTTATGACCACTAGTCTTGAGCTTGGGTGCTCTGTCCTAGTTTTACAGTTTATTTACTATCCCAAAATCACTGCTATCCAAGAAACAACTAGACAGAAACCTGAGGGAATACTACTGACTACTGCTGCTTAGTGTGATGGATTGTAGTCAAAAATTAAGAGCAGCCTAAACATTTCAATGGGCAGAGCAGAGAAGTTAACGGAAGTTAGGAGAGATTTAGACAAATGTATGAAAGAAAATGAGCCAAAGATCATTTGACAAATGAAGGAAAGAGATGGGAGCTGACAAGTTGCAACACTACACACAGCAAGAGGTGGGCGAAGTGAAAAGGGCATTAGAAAACACACATCATAGTTTGAGATACACCAAATGTGGAAATTCCTGTAGTGCTCTAAATATGACAATGGAGAGCAAATTCAGCATGGCAGAAAGAAAAAAAACAGAGGTTTAAAAATATCTGAGCAGAGATATATGCCTGTTTTCAGAGCAAAACATTAATTTCAAACCACCTTCTTAAAAAAATACTCTGATAACAACAGAGTATTAGTGGGTTTGCTCCCAATGCTTCTCTTTGTAGAAAAAGGTAACAACCTTTGTTGTTGCCTATGGCTGGCTGTTCTTAACGTTTTCTGGATGGGTAGAAGGCTTCTAACACCCCCTGGGAACAAAGACTATAATTTCAGTAAAATAAACATAATACAAAGTCATTTACCACATACTGCTACTTTCTTCTTTAGTTACTAATATTAATTATTTTATTTATACACTTGCAAGATTTACCAAGCTTAAGAGAGTCTTTTAGACTTTAGACAACATATTAATTTATGCAATGGTCAAAAGTTTGCAAAAAAAACCCCAGGTGCTAATAATAATAGTAATTAGGAAAATTATACCATCTGAGAGGAATTAGTTACTCAGTTTACTGTGGAGGAGGAGCCAACTGTGGAAAGAGAAGTTAAGACAACACAGACATACACCACAAAACACATTATCCCTCTTGCCCAAAACAAACAGACAAAAACAAACAAATAAAATCCCAAAGCAAAATGACTATTTTCATCATGTCGATTGTCATCAGAGAAACATCAAAAATAAAGTTAAATGAAAATGTAATGTCAATAATGAGGAGTCTCAAAACATGAGCCACATGACAACACAATGGTAACTGCCAATTGAACAAACACTTTCATTGTCACATCTCTTGGATCTTAGCCTCCTAAGACACACCCTATTTTTCCCTTCTCCTAGCAGGAGTGCCACTGAAGAAAACATAAAATGTTGTAAGGTAAACAACCATGTAGTTGACCTAAAAGGCAGGAGGATCAGCGTTACCTTGACTCTATTCGACATGGCATTGTGGGGCCAAGATCTTTACCACTACTTTTATTTGTTACAGGAAAAATTAATATAAACGAATTATCTGCTAGCTGGAATTGTGTTCATCCCAGAAATTACTAATTGGTTTATTCTAATTCTTCTGCACCTATAAAACCAAACCTATTACGAAGGTGTATGTAGGAAGCACTCAAAGATCCACTCTCTTTCCCTCATCCCAAACCAACTACCCCTTCACCCATAACAAGACACATCTGCAAGTCTCATAGATACTATTTGGAAAGACTTTCTCATTTCCTTTTAGAAAATACCATCAGTTTTATCTTTCCTATATTGGCTCAGAGAATCTTAGACATAGCTTTATGTAGATCTATTTGGCATGTGCCACCTACATAACCTACCAAAAAAGACAGTGTATAATTTTAAAGTTTAGAAATAAAATATAATAATTCAGAGTTTTTTTCTCTATATTCTTGTCCTGGAAATATGCACAGGAAAAAGTGACTGTACACGAGGCAGGATTAATAATGCTACTTTATCCTCCCTGACAACAAAATCAAAACCACTTAAAAGGTAACAGCCACAGAAATCACGTTTAGATTTTTCTTTCCATCTTAATGCAAGACGCTTGTTAATAAAAGAAAGAGAACAAAAAAAAGAGTTAGGAAAAAAAAGTTGTAAAGAAACTTTTATTGTTTCTTAGAGTTGTATTTTTAATACGGCAAGTATGGCCCAAGGACACAATTCTGTAAGCTATTTCACAAGATTGTGCCTGGTTGCAGTTAAGGCCCCAGGTGAACAGACGAGACCCGCATGCTAAACCTTATACGCGGCCAAGCCTCGGGGCCACATGGTTCCTCATTCGCCCAGCACGGCCGGAGTGCCGAGCGGGTCCGGAGCTCCGGGAAGTGATGGGGCAACCCGCCGCGCTCCCCGCCACAACCCGGCCATGCCCTGCCCCGACTCGCCGCTGCACGGCGGGACGGAGCCGCACGACGGCCAGGGCGGCCCCACTGCCCCCGGGTACCGTCGGGCGCGTCTCCAGGCGGGCACACGCAGTCGGGCGCACCCAGGTGGGCGCACCGGGGCGGAAGTCAGCCCCGCACTGCCCCGACGGCACGGAGAAAGGGGTACAGCAGGTGCCACCGCGCACCCCCCGTGTTTCGTGCTCCAGACAAACGGGACGGGGTGCCCTCGCCGCCCACTCTCACCTCGGCTCCCCTGCCACACCGCGTACCACAGCAGGGGGAAGGCGGCACCCAGGCACACTGCCAGCAGCACCTGCTGGAGCCGCAGCCGCATCTCCCGCGGGCGATGCCCGCACGATCCCCACGCCACCGTCGCCGCCTCCGCCCAGGCAACGCCGGCCGGGCGTGTTCGCGCCACACTGCCTCACCCTGCCCGCCCCCTGCGCCGAGGGCCTTGGCGCGTCCTGCCTCGTTGCTCGGCGGGTGGGGCCGCCAAGGTCTCTCGCTGCGCATCGGCGTTCACGGAGCGCGGGTGTCCCTTCTACATTTTGCGTGTCTCTGCGGACGGGCACTTGACCCTCTTGCCGCCCAGCTTTCGGCCGGGAGACACCAGCCTCGTGAACAAGTGCCCACGCCAATTCCCGCTGTAAAGCCTCGTAGAGCCCTCCTCTACCCTCAGCCTTCCCGACGCTCGGAACCTCACCGAAAAACCTCTTGACTGCGGCAAGTACAGACTGTTTTCACGACAAAAAAATCTCGGAACTGCACTTCGGCAGTTGCTACGTAGCCTAAGTCGTAACATTGAAAGGTCAATGTCTTTACAAGCAGGTGCTATGAATCTGCTTGTAGATAGGGCCGGAGAATGTAGATAAGGAAGTAACGGAAGAAACTACCAGTTTCAAAAAATGGTACTTACTGACAGGGACTACTGCTCAGCCAGTCATGCTGAATTCCTGAACTTCGCGAAAAAGAATAAAGACTTGATAGAACTATCTTATGCAAGTGGTGGCGTGTGTGGGTGTGCACGTGCACGTGTTAAGTGGGACGTGTAGTAGGTGAATCAGGAAGTCTGTACCTTGGAAGTACGTCAGCCAGTGGGGAAAGAAAGAGGGTGATGTGGCTGGGAAAATCAGGATAATTGTATCCTCCAACCGACACGCGGAGACAAGACTCTAAAACTCAAAGAGTGAGTTTTAAAGTAGGGATGTTTATTCGGCCGGACGCATGTGGGACATTTCCACAAATACATGCGTGTCCCTTGCTTACACACGTGTTCTTTTATCTCCTGGAATGTTACATATGCATTAAATTTCACCATGGGTCATTTCCTGGCTCCCCTCCCTCTCCGCTCTGTATGCTAATCAGCTTATCAGTCCTCTGCGCCTGTGCAGCTGTCTCTGGTGGTTGCCCCAGGCTTTGGGGGTCGTAAAAGGGATGAAGTAAGAATGGTCTTCTTCGGGCTGACTTTTCGACCCCGCTGCTTTGCACATGCCCATTGATTCCTTGGCCACGGTCCAAGCCAGGGGTCAGGATCCATCTGTTCTCAGAACATAAGGAGCTTCATTTTTACACCCTGTATCCTGTTTTTCATATACATTCTTCCTCCTTATCAGGCCTGTTCTTGCTGTCTGGCACGTAGTCTCTTCTGTTCCCATAGGCCAGGATATGGTATATTCTCACGTAACTTAAGGATGTGGCTCTAAGCAATATTCATTATTTTATATGCTTATTACTATTCAATACCTTCTAATTTCTATGATTAATATCTTCTAATTCTAACCTCATGTTTCACAACAATTTGAAAGACCCCATGGGAAATGCCTCATGGCCTCTCACTTTGTTCATGAATAAAGTTACAGGACTCATCTATCTCCTTTTTGGACATAAACCTCTCATGATATGATTTTTTTCTGCACAACATTGTAATGGTCTTTCGCTCATTTAAAACCAATGAGCCATTTGTTTGCATATTGCTTATAAGATTGTATCAGGAAGCCAAGCTGCATACAAATAATACATGCATTTAGCACTGTCACAGAATCAGGTAAATAAAGCAAGCTTTTCAGTTCACCTTTAAAGAGGAATGAGGGCAAGAAGCTGCAAAATCTAACCTGATGAAAGTCTAATATTACACTGGTACCTCTACACTGGTACCTCTACACCGGTAAAGGTGTTATACTTTGGCCACTGTACATTGCACCCGTTTGCCTTTTTTTGGTGTTCAGCAATCCATAAGAAAACAAAAAATTAGTCACTGTTTAGAATACATCTTCTACAACATAGTTTATAAAGGGAACTGATACCTTATTTACCAAGGTTCCTGGAACTACTTACAGCAACAGAACAGTAGTAATAGAACCATCTACGTTTTATAAGAAAAAAATGTTGCTCCTTCTTATACCTGATTAGCAGGTATTTAGTGGCTTTTGCTTTCACATGTTCTCTACCTGCTCACAAATCTACCTTTCATTCTACACCTATGATAAAGAAAATATGGTTTCCCATTCTGTGTTTCAAACATGCAAAGGACAGCTTCAGAAATCAGACTGGACTTGGGAAGCAGTCCAAAACAATACGTTTTTGCTATCTAAACTGTTATCTACTTCATTAATGTATTACTAGCTGTCCTGAGGTGACTTTATGATGCTTTTATACCCAATCATGTGCTCTGTTTATGTTACATATTAAGTTCTGCACCTTTAAGATTGGTTCTAAGAGCGAAGAGGAGAAAGAAGTGCGCAGTTTTGTTTTCAGAAACAGCCTTCACTCCCCCACAGCTCACTCCGGATTGTGCTGTCTGCAGCACGGACAGACAGCGGGACAGAGCTCTCCTTTGCTTTTAGTTAGTTTTTAGCTAGCTGGGGTAGGGAAGTTCCCTGGACTTTGGTTTTTTAACTTTTTTTTCCTTGGATTTGTTCAAAAACCT
>VWYI01048619.1:4894-20929 GCA_013399455.1 Anthoscopus minutus
AGCAAGAGAAAAGGGGAAGCAAATGTCTTCCAGTAACCTTAAAGAGCTCCTCCTAAATAGCTGAAAAAAAGTTTATTTTCCAAACATAGAAAGGTAACATGAGAAATGTTTCTTTTCCAAACATTGTAGACAGAAAGAGAAACTATTTCACATCACTGTGATAACTCAGGGGATTCCTCTGATAATAAGCATTCTGATAACTTTCATACATTGGTTGCTCATCCACGTTACCATAAATACACATTTTGTCTATGTAGTTTACACAGAGGTGACTAAAAGCTACAAATCTTGTAGGGCAAAAAAAAGGGTATGACTAAGTCATCTAAATACTGCTTGTCAAGTATTTGACTGGCTCATCCTGTAGTTGAGCCTGGAACTGATAGCTTCTTTGAAGGAAAACACAGTCAATCAATTTGCTTGGCACCCTGCTTCGTTTCATTTCTCAACTTTTGTCTCAGTTGTTTCCACTTGTTGAAGGAATAGAAGCTGCAACACAGTTGCTTAATGCCCAGAACAAAAAGGGGAGAAAAATCTTTTAAACTTTTTTTCATTCCTTTTTCCTCCATAGGGAACAAGGAAGCCCTACTGGTAACTTCTTTTGAACCAACAGAAGCAGATACATAAAGTCAACTCACAGAGAGAAAATTACTCCCTCCTCCTAGAAAGTACAGAAATCCTACTACATCTTCTTAAACAGCACACCCTGGAACATCCTCTCTTTTATGAGAGTACTATCTCACAAGCATTTACTTTCTGAAATTCTCCATTAGCCTGGTTCTCTCTGCCTTGCTGAAGCTCGTGCAGCAATTGCTATCTAATACTGAGTAATTTTTCCAGTTACACATTTTCTCATTTGGAGTTATGTTCTGCTATAATCTGTTAGCTTCTGCAAGACACTACTGTACTAAATTGCAGCTGTGACACAGTCTCTTTCTTGCTACATGAAGGTCAAGAGCAGACTCATTTGTTTTTTTCTAAATTACTCTACCTAATTGCTCTCCCTTTCCTCATTGATTATGTGAGGGGTTTCCAATTACATCTTCTTATAGTGGATAAATGCAGTTGGTGACACAGCCCAGCTTTGCAGGTATCTCCTGGATTAGTGGGTCCTCATCAGTCTACCTGGGACATAGCTTTCTGTGGTATGGTACAGATTCATTAGTCCATATTAATATAAAAAGAAGTCATCCTTACAATTCAGTTCCTTATGTTCTCTAATTCCTCTTCACCTTTTTAAAAATTGTCCTTGGAACAGGAAGAATGGATGGCAGAGAGGCAAAATTGTTATTTCTTATATGATCATTGAAAACCCAGTGAAACAATGAGAGCAAAAACATGGATCAAGGCTCTGGTCTCATAAATTTTAGGGTATTTTAAATAAAACACATTTCAGATTTCATAATAGTACAGGTTTTTCCTAATAAATATAAACAAATTTCATTTACAGCAAGCTAGCAGATCAGGGATTGAGCTTTTGAGGTATTTTTTTTCAATCATCTTTCAAATTCATTTACCTTTGTGATGAAACAAAGGAAGTTGACACTCAGGATTGCAGATAATAATGGATACTCAGTGCAGAGCCTTGGATTAGGGAAAAATCTGTAGAAAAGCTCCCACGTAATGTGGATGTCAGATTCTCAACAACAATGGTTTTGCCTCCAGATCGTTTTGTATTGCAACACCCAGCTTACTAAATCACAGATTTTCTGTGCTGCAGTCTAGTAATACAGTTAACCTTAACTGTTAAAAACAGAAGAACTACCTGAGCAAGGCTCACTGTAATTCTTCCATCGTGCTTTAAAATGTACATATCAGCATCTGATAGGAAAAAAAGAACAAAAATGGTGGAGCTAAAAGCTAAGAAATTGCAGTGTAGTTCCATCTTTATGGTCCAGGCAGTTGTTTTGCCTTGTGCAGAGTTTTATTTGTGAAATAAAATTAGATCTAAAATGTCTAATAGTCTGTGTGAATGGGAAAGTAATCTTATCTCAAACTTTACAAGTAAAGGAGACCAGAGGACAAAATGGAGCATTTGAACATGCACAGAGCTGTGTCGTAAGGAAAAAGTAAATGCTAACAAGCACTTTGTATCTTTCATGAACAATCCAGTCCAAAATCAAAACGTTTGCAGTGTTTTAATTTTAAAATGCCATTTTATTTTCTAGATCAGTACTGCTTATTTCCATTTGACAGAAACAGAGGAAAGAAAAATTAAAAGCACAGATGTACAAGAAAGGTGGTTGGTGGTCTTTTTCGGCTGAAAAGTGAGTTTAACTTCCTACAACAATAAACTGTTCAGTGAAGTGAAACCTCTTTCACTTGTTAAAATCCTTATAAATGCAAATCCTAATCATAAAATCAGACAGTAGGAGTGACTGTACCACAGGGAACTTTAAATACAGCTTTTAATAAATGCTATAACCAAATTGCTAAAATCATAAGTCATTGTAGTGTCCCCACTGGTCTGACTAAAAGAAATGGTCAACATCATGAATATTTCAGCAGAGATTTATTTCTAAATCTTGCTCACTTTCTCTCTCCAGAGACTGACAAACAACACAACAAACAATTTTAGTGCTGAAATATTTTTGTGAGTAATAAAGCAGTAAAAACTAAGGATTCGTAGCTGCTCTGAAGTAAAGGTGGAATTTCTTAAGGCTAAAGTATTAACGCAAAATCTCCAAAGATTAAGTCGTACAAGTTTTGAAAAGGAGAGCACTGCCATTTTCACTTCCTGGTACTGAGACCAGGTCTATGCATGCCTGGTCCAACCTCCAGGTATTCTCTTTTGGTTATTCTGACAACTAACCTATGGACATGTTCTAAAGGCTGATAAATCTGAATCTATTTAGCCCTGGTAACAATTCTACACTTCTGTATTCTCTACATACTTAATTTGAAAGCATTCTTATTGGAGAAGTTCCAAAGAGTGTTTACATCTTGAGGAGATTCCCTTCAAGCTATAAAGGATTATTTCTGTGATAGATTGGCTCAAATGCCTTGAAACTAGAAACTGCCACAAGGTAACAGTGAAATTATATAACTGTTATAATATAGAACTAGTATGTATTTTTAAAAAAATTTGTTGCACTCATATTAAAATAAATCTATTTAAAGCTATTTGGTTTTCATATGAAATCTTGTTTAGTTTTCTTTAAACATCAGTTAAGAAGCGCACCTGGAACTTCATGTGCAAACCTATGATTTTGCAGCTTGAAGATCAATTGCCCTGATGTCAGCCCCTCTTCTCAGCCCAACAGAGCCCTGGTATTGCCTCTGTTGACCCTCTCCTACCAGCTTTGTGTCACTGTACATTTTTTGTTTATTATTTGCCTTATTTATTATGCCCTTTACAACTAATTGATTTTTCTTGACTAGGAAATCAGATGAACTCACCTTCCATATACCCTTTCAGGAACCTCAGCAACTCATCCCCAGGGTAACTCGTGAGTTCTCAGATGGAGAACAGCCCAAAAGAACTCAGCAGAACCTTGCCCTCCAGGTCTCCTCATTTTCTCTGGTTGGGAAGAGCTCTGATCATGATAGAGCTTCCTTGGACAGATTTGATATTGGATCGTTGGGACCAGTAATGACCACTGCACCAAAGACACAGGGCATGATCCCTTGGGCAAGGTCACCAATTTTCCTATCTCCTCTCCTTTGCAGCTCCTTGCTATTCCCTGATTGCTCTGACTGCAATTTGAAACCTGGATGTTTGAAGCCACATAAAGAGGCAAAGCATACACCACTGAAACCGGGCAAGAAGCACTCACAGTGAGGTCTGGACAGGAAAAGAATTTTCAGTTCATCAGCAAAGAAGACAATAGGATCACTAGTTAGGGACATAATTATTGTTATAATTAAAATAAAATTATCACCATTTTTTACTTTTAATTTATATTTTTGAATTATTATACTAGATTTTAAAATTGGCTGTTATGCAACAGAGCCTAAGAAGATTAGCATAGTTATCTAAAGATGCTTGAAGATCCTGTTTTATTTCAGCTTTTAACCAAGGATAAATTTAAACTGTTTGTAAGTGGTGGCACTTGCTCTTCTTGTGAAGCACCAATTCATTAAGACTAGTATTTCAGGTTCAGACTTGTCAGAAATTCTGAAGACAAAAGTCAGCTCCATCACAGCCATTACTGCTGCACTGGGCAACCCTCTGAGATGGCTTTTAACGAAAACTGTAGATGACACTACAGACTTTTAGGATTCCTCATAGCTGCCAATTTTCAAGGTTAAAGGAACTTCATTTTAATGTTAAGGGGATTTAACAAAGGCTTAATTTTTACTCAGTGCTTTAATTTAAAACAGCAGCCCTCATTCATCACTAATTACAGATGATTCTGTTAATATTTTATGGCACTTAGAGGAATGATGCAGATACTGATTTTTTTTTAAGTGTGGTTATATTCATCTATCACATTTTGTAGCTTTGTAGTGATTTTGTAAGCACTTAAAAAAAATCTAGCTTGGCCATCATCTTCCTTTTCTGTCTTCTTCTGCACAACTGTTTTTGCTGTGTTTGTTTGCTTTTTCTAAAACGGAGCACATGCTTCGAGCTGTTGCCACAAAAGACAAAGGAATTCCAAACCATATTCTGCTTTGTTAGCACTGTGCATCAAAACTGTTTTAACTGCTGTAGAGATTCCAAATTAAGCTATTAAATCTTAAAATTGTTACATACATTTTATATTATCTTGTCCTGTTTTGCTCTGTTTTATGGGTTTCTTTCTGTTTAGTTGGTTGGTTTGGGTGTGGGTTTTTCGTATAATTTCTTGCTTCTCAAGTTAAAAACATTAGAGAGATCAGGAGCCTTGCAGATTGCCTTTAGTTCTCAGGTCATTGCCACAAAAGCTTCAAAGTTACTGTGGATATCTGGAACAGAAAATCTTGGCTGTTCTTGCAGAGTGTTTGTTATCTTTCAAAGTAAACTTCCAAAGTCATGATAAGATTATTTTTTAAGCATCCTTCTAAATTCTCATCAAGGTGTTTTATAGTTTCATTGGGGAACCCAATATTATGTCAATAAGCAGCACATATGGTTTCAGGGTGTTAGCATTGCTAAATCTAAAAATCACAAAACCTTTAAAATCTTCAGCATTCTCCAGATTTTTTCGGTTGAGTTAGAATATCCAGGGCAACTATTCTCTTCCTTTTTGTTAACAATTGCCAAACCCAGTAGTCTTACAGAGGTGAGGTTGTTACAGTTCCATATCCCCAGGCCAAGACAGTATTGAGGCTGAACATGTATTCCCAAGAGGCACTGACATACACATACAGGAGTATACAGAGGAGCAGCCATCCTCACACAAAATGAAATATTCAGTTCTACCACAAACACAGACATCACCAATGGCTTCATCCCATTCCCCTCTCTGGTCAAAACCAGTGAAAAGCAGCAGGTGGGAAGTATCTACATTGTCTTATCCGCTGACACACACCTGCAAACAGGTATCTCCAGCAGCTAGCCCAGACTCATGACCTTAATAGTAGCTGACCACCAGATCCCATGGTCTCTCTAGTGTCCAGCATGGGTCTTCTGGACACTCCAGCCGCTGTCACACAGGCACTTTGCTTCCTACAGGATCTGGGCCAGATATTGAGCTATTTCTGTATTAGGCTCCCAAATCTCTTACCTAACTCACAGGACAAGCCAGTGTGATGCCTGTCAGCAGTCACACACTGTCTGTGACACCCCACAGTTCCCTGAACCTGAATCCACACGGCATTCAGGGTTCCTTCTGACCTCATCCCTCTCCAGTGTGTGCACTCAGACCCCCTTACATAGACACACACACACATGCATGCAGTCATTTGCTCATCCAGGCAAAGTGGTAGAAATGGAGTTCAGTGAGAAGACAGGACCAACTGCAGACACCAGGCAGAGGGCACAACTGTGTACACAGAGAAGTGTATAACTTTGCTGGCTGTTTACACCAAACAACCCCCTGTTACATCCTGTTCCTTCTATTTTCCCACATTTTTTTATTCTCAGTCAACTCTGATCCCTCCCTTCCTTGGCCTTTGTAATCTGCCTAAAAATACCATAATCATTCTACAATCCCCAAGTGCTTTCTCCCCAGATAAACCTGTATGACCAGCAGTGACACAGCACACAGGCCCCTTGCCCCACTCTGTTGGCAGTCCCAGGACAGCCTCTCCTAGTGGCTCACAATGATGGGTGCCATTCTAGATCAATGGGGTTATGTCCTCCTGGGATGCCCTGGAGGGCCAAGGCATGGGCTTGTGTCTCTGACTGGGTTATTGAGGTTCTCCTGCTTGGCGCTGTGCTGCTCCTTCCAGTCTGGAGAGACTGGATCAAGAGTGACTCAGCTTCCAGAAAAGCAAGAAAAAATATGAGAAATTGTAAGGAAAAAGCTTCATTTCAATCCTGGGAACATGATGCAACAAGTAACTCTGGAAACTGCAATACACGAAGGATAAGGAAGTGATCAGGAGTAGTTGACATGGACGTATAAATGGGAAAATTTGCTTAGCCTATTTCACGAGCTTCTACAATAACAGGAAGATTAGGAGAAAGCAGTGGTGCTTGCATCTATTTTAGTAAGGCTTCTAGCACTATTTCCCATAACATCCTCACAGACAAACTAATGAAATCTAGATGGTAGAGTAGGCTAGACTAGATGAATTTCTCAATGGTGGACAGTGGGGTCAACTGGAAACTGAATGGCTGGGCCCAGAGGGTGATCAGAGGCAAAAGTGGTGTACACAGTTCTGTGTTAGTGCTATTTAAATTCTTCATTAATGGTTTGAATTGGCCTCATTGACCTCAGAGGTCTTTTCCAACTTTAATGATTCTGTGATTTGGATTGAGGGGCATGTCACAATGACAGCAAGCTTTCCTGTGTTACAAAATTGGGAGGGGTGACTGATATGCCACAGGCTGGAAAATTGGGCAGACAGGAACCTCATTAAATTCATCAAAGGAAAATACAAAGTGCTCACCTAAGAAGCAACAATCCCATGCTCCCAGTACATATTTAGAGCTGCCCAGATGGAAAGCAACTCCACAGAAAAAGATGTTGGCATCCTGGAGGACGCAAAGTCAATAAAGCCTCATGTCAAAGAAGATCCAAATCAACCTCAGCTGCATTGGGGAAAAATGTTACCAGTGGGTTGAGGGAAGGTGTTCCTTTGTTTCTACTGAGCACTGGTGGGACCACAACTGAAGTGCTGAGTTCAGTTCTGGACTTCCTAACACAAGAAAGAAATGGACATACTAAAGTGAGTCTAGCAAAGAGCCATAGAGATGATTAAGGGGCTGGAATGTCTCTTATACGAGAGGCCGAGAGAGCTGAGACTGATCAACACAGATGTGGAGATTCAGAGAGAATTCATGAATCTGTTGCTGGGAGGGAAAGCAGAGTAGCCAGACTGCTCTGTAATGTCTGTTGGCAGTGCAAAAGGCACAGGCTCCATCTGCACACAAGAGAATACTTTCTTACTGTGAGGATGGTCAAACACTGGCATTGGTTTCTCAGAAAGATTATGGATTCTCTCTCCATCGAGATATTCAAAACCCAACTGGAAATGGTCATAAGACAATCTTGTCTAGTTAGCCCAACTTGAGCAGGGATTGAACTAGATCTCAAGTCCCTTTCAACCTGAATGATTCTGTGGGATGAGTCTTTATTCACAAAAATCTAACACTTTTAAATTAAAATGCCCAAGTTTTTAATGGAGAAAAATCTCCAAATCTCAAAATCCCATTTTCATTGTCCAGGGAATACGCTAGTAATTTTAAATATCATGATACATTTGCAATGCAGGCACGTGTTTGCAGTACTACTGAGATGTATCAAATTGGTGTATTTTAGACTTTCAGACGCTACAGATTTTTCTTGGAATCTACATTATCTCTGTGGATTTGGAGTTGTATATTTGTACAACTTTTAGGAAAAGAATATATTGTTGAATTGAAGTGAAAAATAAGAAAAGGTGACAGATTACTTTGGAGAATTGTAAATTTACCTGACATCCTTCCAGAACCACCAAAGCAGGAAAGAAAAAGAAAGCAGGCACACAAAAGATTGAAGAAGGGAAATGCTTATTTTGCTGACTCATGTCAGAAACATCCAAAAAATACTCCAAGTTGCTACTCTTGATTTAAAAAAATCTGAAAGCATTACAGCTTTCATTATATTAGCTAATTTCAACTGATCTGTAAGGAAACTTCTTTCTTTTGTAATCAGTCTGATTCAGTGTGAACTCTGTGCCATATTCTGCTCGGTGAAGTCATGATGAATGCATGACCACAATATATTAGTAGACATGTTTCAGCCTAATGGATGTATAATCCATGAACCAAATATCTTTGAGATATCATGATTTTAAAAGAGTTAGATATTAATGGCACCAAGGGAGCTATTATGATCTAGTTTGCTAAAAAGAGCATTCAGATTAATCAGATTCAGGGCCATTGTACTGTAGAGAGTGACTTATACTTGAGCTAATATGACAGTTGAACTCCCTTCACATAAAGTTGACTTGAAATGCTGTGGAGGTGTATTAAGGGAGACTTCAGATATATAAGCACTGTGAGGGTGGTTGCATACTTTGTATTTTTGAGTTAAAATCACATTTGACGAGAGGATGAAATCTGAGTATGAGACATTATCATTCAATTACTATTTTGACTGATTTGCAAACAGTCTAAGACACACTTTTTATAAAACTCCTTGCATTACATCAACAAGACACTGATTTCTGGAAAAGGGCTATAAAACCCTGCAATTATAATCAGGTTAAGAATTATGTTCCCATTTAATTACAAATCTTCATTAGAGTCTTCTATGCGAAGTTCTCTTTAATATTAAGATTAAATAATGAGCTCCATAAAAGCTATCCAGTTTGCCTGACCTTTATTTAACACTGGGTCAGATATCAGTGTACTGTAAAAGTGCCTTTCATGAGTCTGTTAGTTCAATCTATGTATCAACTGTATTTGAATTCCATTAATGCATCTGCTGCTGGAATGCAATCTAATAAAATAAAGGATGGGCAAAGAATGGTAAGAACCTGATTTTCTCCATCTTTTGACCTAGAAAAGTGTCCTAGGGGAAGGCCACTAACTAAATTAGGGAATTTTCAGATGTATGCCTGTGTCTAGTCAGAGATGCCCAAATTTGACACAAAGTATGGAGGTATTGCAGAGAAGTATAATCATTCATCTATAAGAATCCTCTTTATAATTAAAGACTATTTTTAATATTCTTACACTCATTGGTTTAATTAAGTTGGTTAAGATTCATAAATTTATACATTTTATGAAACCAAAAAAGTTAATACAGTAATTTTTCTACTGGAAAAAAAAAAGATAACTGAGTGTTTTATGAGCATTCATAAAATAAGGGGGAAAAAAATTGGGAAAAGTCATGCTCGAGTTGTGATGATTTTCACAAGCATTTCAATGAAAAAGTTTAGCTTGCAAAAATGAATTTCAAGGTCACAGGCATGTAAATTCTGGCAGCAAAGTTTAAAACAAGTTCACATGAGATCTGACTGAAAATTGGCAATATTTCATAACACAGAAGTATTATTGGCACTGAATATCAAACACAATTGCAATGTTTTTAAGTTCAAAATATAGTGCAGTAGCTTAACATAAATCTCACGTTGTTCTTTTCAAATATGACTACCAGATACTCTTGGGATTAAGATTGATTTTGCCCATTTTCTTATGATTGTCTGGTCTTGGCTTCTTTCTTCATCAGCAAGAAGCAGTAATTCTGGCCAGCAAAATGAAGGGCAACACAAGTCACTGAGCTGCATTTTCTATTAAGTATCATTCGCGTATACTCAAAACTGCAAAAGTTCTGTTTTCCCTGATAATTTTCAACAGAATTTAAAATATTCAGTTTAACTGTGTTCACAGATATGTTGGTCACAGCAGTATAAACTTGTCCTTAAAAGAATGGGATTAATGAAGTTCTATTGTAGAAGATTCTTTTCTTGTAATTCTTTTATTACAGAATACTGAAAATGGACCAAAACACAAACTACCAAATGAGGACTTGTACAAAAACCAGATCTGGCATTAGAAAACCCATCCATTTAATATTGGTTCAAAAACACTGAAATATGAAAAAGTAAAGTTTTTTCATTTTGACCACCTGTGCCAGACCCTTACTCAGGCACATAATATTCACTATAATTAAACCTTTTCTTTAAAAGCATATTTGTGGTTTTAAAAGTTTGCAGTGCCTATTGCAATTTTAGCCTCAAGTTCTCAAGATTTATGGTCAGATTTTATGTCTTAGAGAAGTATTATCTGGAATTTTGATCCTGCTATAAAATTCAAGAAAAAAAAAAGATGGTGTAAATAGATTTCTCACTTGTCTGAATAGTAATGCTGTTAATGGGTTAACTTCTGACATCTTTACTTACTTGTGAGTCAGTCCTATTACAAACTATTCACTCCCACATTCCCTCAGTAGCAATTTTTCTTCATTAAAAAATTTCAAATTTGTCTTGTATAATATTATACCTGGGCATGTATAATTTGACCTCTTCTGTTGACAATTATGAGGTTCTTTTCAGATCTTTTAATGTTTATATCACTGAAACCTCTCGGACTGATCAAACCAATGAAATAGCTCACTGTGGAACATCTGTCAAGCTGAAGATTCTGAGGGAATTCTGGGACTGGGTGCCATTTTGAAGAATCAGCTGTGCTGAACATTATATTCAAATTGAGACAAAGCTGCCTCTGGAAATTGTTTTCATCTCCAGACTACAGTGTGAAAAACCACAGTAGGAGCCTACTAAACATCTATCATTAGCTGACATGACTCCTTGTTCTAAATGATGAACTGATTCTTTCCAACCCCTTTCCTCTTAAGCCATGTGACATCTTCTGCACTCAAGGTACTGACTCCAATGACTTTCATTCAGCTCTCCCTGAATCCTTCACACCTGTCTGGTTCTAGCCAAGACAGGGTTAATTTTTGCAGCAACCAGGAAGGAGCATGGCCAGAACATGGAGATTATTTTGTATCACCTGAGGTCATGTATGAGCACCTTCTCAAAAGGGAGGGGAAGCAGGGAGAGATGCCCTCCATTCAGGTGACAGTCTTCAAGCCATCTCTCTCCTTAGGCAAGTGAAGATGACAATGAATAAGACCTCCTGCGAATCACATATTAGCATAACATCTTATTAGCAGACTGAAAGTACAAAGAGATCTTTGAAACTCCAAAGGGGTCAATATTGTCTGTGACTGAATTGATGAAGTAGGTGCCTTACCGTGACAAAAAGATGGGGAGAGCTTTGAGCACAAGCTCAAGTAGGTATCTAGAAAATCTGGGAAAAGCTAAATGCTATGATGTTGAAACTCTTATGTGTTTTCAAGATTGCAAATAAGATGCAACAGAGATTTTATAATTAGTAATCACAGTGGCACCAGAATCAAGTAGAAAATCTGAAGAATGACTATTTGTTTTAAAACAACCTTGCTTAATCATCCTGTGATCACTCAAAGAATGATGAGACCTTTTAGAAAATCATTAGCAGTGCTGTCTTGGCCAGCACCTTAATTAGACTTTCTATGAACTTGGGAATTTCAGTAAAGGTGACATTTGCATCAGAGAATTTTCCCTTTTGTTGTTCAATGTATGATCATTTAAGAGAATACAGATCATTTATGCTGGCATTAAGAGCTTTTCATTCTTCTCCAGGTTCCAGGTATCATTCATGCAAATTAATTCATACAGCCATTAAAAAGCCTATTAATCTCTTTAATATCCAAGAACCTACTGACTTAATCATTTTTACCTTTTGTTATGTTAGAAGAACTTGCCAGTTTTCTTGCTATTAACCTACAAATTTCATGATTTCATCAAGTTAAAGCCAATTCTTCCAGTGAAAAAAGGTAAGGGTGACACAGATAAGTTAAATGATTTCCTTCTTAAGCATTGATCTTTATTTTGAGGTCTACTTAAGTTATGACATTCTTTTTTCCTTTTTGCTGTAAATGGTGTTTCTGTCACTGCAACTCTGTGGTAGGATCTTCATTTAAGTCTTATATAAAAGGAGTTCATTTAAAAAAAAACAACATTTCAGGTAATAGAATAGAATACAAACAGATTTTTTTCTTCATATGTTTTGATGAAAATAAATTATTTTTATGAGAATTATCGGGATGAAAACATTAAAAAAGAATCTATTATGCACAGAAAACATCCAGAAAAGAAAAACAGACACAGAAAACATAAAAAAGAAAAATTTCAAAGATCTTTGTAATCATAGATTTCTTCTCTGCCTTGGCTTTGTCTATTGCTTTAATACATATGTGAATAGCACAGTTCCAATGAATATGTTATCAGTGTCTCAAGACCTTATTTATCTAATGCTTAAATACAGATTCAGGGACGTTTCCTTAGGTATAGTGTTTTAAAAATATTTGTTCAAGTAAAACATTTCTCTGCCATGGTAGGTGACTGGTTACATCCTCTGAGATATTTTGCAGACATTCTGATCATGAGTCCCTAATACTGATAAAGTTTTGTTTGACACAGAGGAAAGCAGTACCTGAAATACATAAATAAAGGTATAATGGATCATACCTATATTTACAAGTGACATACTACTTCAATATAATATATGAGCTTGAAGTAACTACCTTTATTGTCACAGGAAGACTCATTTAAAACACCATCCCCTGCCTTTTTGTAGGTTTTGACAGATGAAAATTGTTTCTTAAAAGTATCTATATAAAAAGTATAGAAAATAAATTTAATATGATGGTAAACCTCCGGTCAGTGCCCTATAATGCACAATGCCTTTTTTGTCTTTAGGGCTGCTTAACAAGGCTATTGAACCCCTGTGGATTCCAGGAAGAGATTCACTCAATATATCCAGACATACCAGTTTATCATAAAAATTATGAGTGATTCATATAAGTACAGGACATCCTACTCAATTCAAATTTCAGGGAAGCATACAGAGAATAAAGATGAAGTTTTTAATGAGGTTCATCCTAAAGTCATGAAGTTATGGTATCTAAAATAGACTAAGAAAAAATATTTGGGTTTTAATATTCCTTTCACAGATATGATATTCCCATATGAATGATGGCATTTTTTTCAATTGCATTAGCACCACTAACAGTACAAGGCAGACAACAGTGGAGCATCAGCCTGGAAAAGTAGAACCCCAGATTATCTTTTTTTTCTTTTGTATGCCTTTGTTTTGTTTGGGATTTTGGGGGAGCCCTTTTGGACAACAGAGGCATAAGAGTCTTTCATAATTCCATTATTGCTGTGTTTGAATGTTTATCCTCAAAATTGTCCTCCTTGCTTTTATTCTTTACCTACCCTATCCCCTCCCAAGAGAGATAAACACACAACCTCAATCATTTGGCAGTTTGATGAATGGAGATACAGAGGCATAACAATTTGCCAAGGGTCAAATAAAATATCTGTGGTGGAGCAAAGAGTCATATGCAGGTCTCCTTGGAGCCAGATTAATGAGATAAACATTGCACTAGACACAGTCTCTACACATTATCCATTTTCCATAGAGAAGTTTCAAGCAACTTATTTTCAGTGCCAGAATCATTCTAAAATAAAAATACAAAATCATTCAGCACCAGCAGTCTCACTAGGAGGCCTAATAGTAATATAAATAAGACAAAATGGATACATGCACATATTTATATGTCTATACATGTATATACACACACATATGTATACATAGAGAAAAAGAAAAAGAAGATATGCTTATTCAAAATAAAAAAGCGTTAAATAGAGAGGTAACTCCTGCTTTAGAGTCATTGGTGCAAATAAAAGTACAGATAAAATAAGATTTAGCTCCATAACATAAGGAAAATTAAGAAATTCCATGTATGCTGATTTAAATCTATATGTAACTTGAAAGATAATGCTTGGGTTTTGTTTTGTTTTGTGTTTTTATTAACTAATGAATTCATTTGTTCATGTGAGTGGAATATCTCCAAATCCAAGAGCATAAAAATTTGAATTTGAATTCCGAAATCTGGAGTACATCAAGCTTTCAACAGGCAATTGTTTTCTTACCTTCCAACTACTATCAAATGTTTTATGACATAGCTGATGTAAGTGAATGTGGCAAAGACAAACATTTTGATTTACAGTATTTCCAGTGCCGTTAGCCTGTTCAGAATAACAAAAGAGATTGTTCAAAGACAAAAAAAACCAAACCAAACCAAACCAAACCACACAAAACCAAAACAAGCAACAATCAACCAAAAACAAAACAAAACAAAGGACCAAAAAACAGCAACAACAAAGGCACTAAGTCAGAAGACAATAAAGAAATAGAGGTAAAATGGTAAAATTCCATATGTAGTAAAAGTCTTTGATGAAATGCTGCCTAAGCCACTAAGCAAGTGTTATGTCTGATTAAATAAATGGGTAATATTTTTTAAACCTTCTTTTCCAAATGATCCTACCATTGCAGTTAGATCATGACCAAAGGTCCTCTAGGTTTCTTTTATCAAAGCCTAAAACCTAATTCTGAGTCCCTTGAAACTGATAAAAAGATAATTTCTTTGAGCTATAGATCCAGATCAGGATCCTAATAACAGTGATTCCAGCCCACTGTTTTTGATTGTTTATTATTGGTTATTTCTGCATATGTTGACACACATATTCTCATGTTTCATAAACCAATGAAATAGCTGTGCCAAGATACATATCCCTCTGAAAAAATTAGGGGTGAATGTTAACTTTTTGGCTGTCACTATGGCACTAACATTAAGCCCTTAAGACACACAGTGAAACAAAAGGAAAGTCGAACTTTCTCATCAGTTTTTTTCCTGGAACAATTCAAGAGAGAAAAATGCACCACAGTTAATAGTGTAAAGCCTTCGAGTGGCCTGAAGCAAAAGCACCTGTCAAAACTGCAACCACAAAAAGAAAGGGTCACCAGAAGGACAAATGCTGTACGTATGCAGTCATACAGCATTTCTCTGAAAATCAAGTTTGAATATGTTTTATTTCCACTATTATACAAACAAATCCAAGTTTGTTTCTTGTTTTTAAATAGGGAACTAAAGAATATCACAAAGGATATGAAGTCAGTGGGATTTGAAATTAAAACCATTACACAGTAGGCAAGATATATTGCTGAATGCCCAGTTGCAGTATTGAATTTGTGACTAAACTTGAGTTAAACCAAAGAAAATATGCTTGTGGAATTTTAAACTTTCATGGCAAGAAATTAGATTGTTTTCTTACATTTGAATGACATCCTATCTAATGGATTTACTGTCTTCTATTGTGAAGCTAGAAAGACCAAGGAGGCAGTGTGCTTTCAGCAATAAGAAAAAAATATAGAACCAAAAGTATCCCCTTTATAAGAATTACAAAATCCACTTTGACTGGTTTTGAATAAAGCAATTTACTAAATGGAAAGTGTTGGTTTATCATAGCACTAGAAAGAAACTACACAATTTTTTTCCTTCCCTCATTCAGGACTCAGCACTCACTTGAACTACATGAACAGCTTCATCTTATCCCCCTCTCTGACTGATCAGGATCAGAAAACATGAAATATACGCCTATATCTAGAGAGAGATGAAGAACTGAAAAGAAGGAAGCAATTGTGCCAACTAAGGACTTTTGTAGCTTTGTTTTTCTCTTCCAGGAAAATGTTTAAGATATATTTGGTTGAAGTGGTGGGTCAGTCAGAAGCCAACTGCTGTGACAATATCTTTGAAAGACTCACAGTACCTGACTTGGTAAGCACTGGTGTGAAGTTTCTTTGCTTATGGGTTTCATAGACATAAACTGGGGAAATTTTCACAAGCACTTAGTCCAAAAATTCATCTAGCTTTGAGATATTGAAATGTCATCTTCAGTTATTGTTCTAAAATAAATTTATTTTATGGCAAATACTACTTCAAGTAAAAGAATTCAATTAATGGAGTAGTTCAATACAAGAAAAAGGAGAGGAGAGGTTCGGAGAGGAGAGGTTTGGAGGGGAGAGGTTCAGAGAGGAGAGGAGAGGTTCAGAGAGGAGAGGAGAGG
>VWYI01048619.1:21003-34953 GCA_013399455.1 Anthoscopus minutus
GGAGAGGAGAGGAGAGGAGAGGGGATTAAATGTAAGAAAGTTGTGTTACATCAAGGGTTTATACATAAAACAAAATCCATAGAGAATTTTTTCAGTAAAGACTAAATCTCCTTTGTTGTGTGAGGCCATTTAACCCGGGGCCCCAAACCACTCTTAAGAGGCAGCTGCTCCATCTCCCTGGGGAGCTGGCTACCACACCCACAGCAGCTCTGCTGCTGTGTCAATGTGTGGTGCAGCCACTGGAACAGAGCTGGGCTGGGAGAAGTCTAGCAGCCAGGCTGCTGGGCTTTCTCATCACTCAGGAGCTAGGATTCAACCCCAGGGATTGAGCAGGGATTCCTGTTCATTGCCTGGGCGGCACCACAGGCACCCTTGCACCTGGCCCTCTGATGATTGTTCAGGACCCTGAGCCAACAATGCCACTTCCCCAGCCTGATCTGAGAGCACCTTGATCTTGGCACCATGACCTTGTCTCATGATCCAGACTCCTGCGTGGCCTCAGTCAGTGTCTGCCAACCTGCTCAGCTCTCCCATCCTGGTCCCCCAGCTCAGGTCACCACTGACCTGCTGACCTTGTAAGCCAAACCTTCCTATAGCACTGAGCCTTGTGCCCATGACACAAAACCAAACTAAGTTCTCTCGGAATTATTTTGTTCTTAAAGTTTTTGTGCAACATTAATGATAACAGCTTTTTTATGTAATAATATCTGATTATATTCACAACCCGCAATTTCTCCTTTTCACTACATTCTTTTTTACCTAGCTACTGTACTAAATTATTATTCTTCCCTATAATATGAGATAAAATAATTTCATTCTTGCATAGTGCAAATTCTGCATACTTTGAGATAATCCTGCTACTAGAAAGTCTTAAAAGCTTTCTTTTCCTAATTAATCTTTTTCTTTCTTGTCAAACTTCCTGCTCGCATAGATGATGCATGGAATAAATTTCTATGCCCAATTTTACCAAGCTGAAATAGCTGACTGTTCTCACAGTCCGATGCTTTAATCTGAAATTCCATCTGATAATCTACTACTAGATTATTCAGTAGAAGGTATAAGTGCAAGGATTGATGCATAAGCTCATTTTGGTCTCTGGAAATCAACAGAACTTTTCTCAGCCTCCAAATTTAAAAATATGCTGAAATTTCATGTCAGAATGTAATTCATATTTATGTATATTGAAATTCAAGTACACAGATATGTGTTTTCATGATTTTTTGGGGGCTAATACATAGCTGACCATCAAAATGGAAGGGGAAGAACAAGCTGTAAGAAATAAAAATTCCGCCAAAAATTTTTCATCCATTTATTTCAATCATAATGTGGCAGGTTATTTGTATTACAAGCACTTTATGATATTAAAATTAATATATTTAGTTTCACAATTCATTCACCCTCAGTCATACCATGATAAACTTCACCACTACCCAGATTAACAAATCAATGCTAATAAGAACAGAGATCTCAATCCAGCTCATTGGTCTCAAACTTAACATCTGCAGGAAGTCTACCTTTGATTTAAGAGGAAAGTACTTCCCAAAAGGTGACAGACATAGGTTACATGACACTATGTAGTGGTTTAATGCTGGCTGGATGCCAGGCACCCACCAAAGCCTCTTTATCACTTCACAGCTGGACAGAGAAAAATAAATGTAACAAAGTGCTCATGAGTGATAACTCATCAAATACTTTCACAGGCAAAATAGGCTAGAGTTAGTGATATTGATTTAATTTATTACCAACAAAATAAGAGCTGGATAATGAGAAGTACAGTAAGACCTTAAAAACACCTTCCTGTACCCCTCTCTCTTTCCCAGCTCTACCTCCTACCGCAGCAGTGTAGGGAGACAGGGAATGGGTGTTACAGTCAGCTCATCACTCATGGTTTCTTCCTCTGCTCAGGGGGAGGAGTCCTTCCCCTGCTCCAGCATGGGTCTTCTCCATGGGCTGCAGGTAGATCCCTGCAACCCTGTGGTCCTCCATCCGTCTTCACCATGGTCTTCACCACAGGCTGCAGGGGAATCTCAGATCTGGTGCCTGGAGCACCTCCTCTTCCACTGACCTTGGTGTCTGCAGGGCTGTTCCTCTTGCATGCTCTCACTCCATTCTTCTCAGGCCACAATTACAACTGCACAGTAACTTTTTTCCTTTTTAAATCTGTTATCCCAGAGGTGTTACCACCATTTCTTCCCTGGCCAGTGGCACATCCATCTTGGAGCCAGCTGGTATTGGCTCTGCTGGACATGGAGGAAGCTTCCAGCAGCTTTTCACAGAAACCACCTCTGAGCCATCCTGCTTCCAAAGCTTGGCCATGCAAACTCAATACTCTTGGGGGTTACATGGTTTTTTTTTTTTCGTTTCTTAGCTATTAGAATTTTTCCCATTTAGCTGAGAGAAAAAGCCTTGATGGCTGGTACATCATCGGTACTTTAAAAGACAGAAGGATCAGCTGAGCCCCGGGGGCAGTGGNTGAGGCACTGCCTCTCCTCCACGTTTTTTTTTCCCGTCTCGGCCGAGACGGGATCCCTGTTCTGTTCCGTTGTTAATACTGTAGTTATTGTTGTTGGTTTACCTTAATATATGTATATATATTTTAGTAAAGAACTGTTATTCCTATCCCCGTATCTCTGCCTGAGAACTCCGTGTTTTCGAGATAATAATAATTCGGAGGGAGAGGATGGGGGATTACAATTTTTTTCTGCCTTCCCTGACAGATAACTGTCTCAAAAACTGGGACAAATACCCATGCCTCCCAAATACTCTGTAAATTTTAGATATGCTATACTGTAAAAAAGCAGTTATGAAGATTTAGTTCCTTTAGAAACAATCTGACTAGGCAGCCCTTAGAGAAGAAATGTGAATAGCCTAACAATAAAATTCACTGATCACAGTGAATGTAAAAGGGATCCCAAATATAAGAGGGATCATCAGCCTCTTCTGACCAAATGTACCAGACACTTTTAGCCACTGTTATTACTTCCAGCTCCAGGAAGCTAAGTGATCTAATAGTGTCCAATTATTGCATTTTCTCACATTTGACTATGACATTGTTCAGTTACTGATGCCAGTTCTGATTGTTTTGTCCAGTCTCTGGCTTCAAAACAAGATTAACTCTATTTTCTCTGTATTGCAGAGAAATTAAATACATCAGTGTAAAGAAGACAAAGAGAAAGGGATACTCTACAACAATCAGAAATCTCCTTGTAAAGAAATATTTATACATTTAAAAGTCTATATGCATCTGGAAGAATCCATGAATGACAGCAGATTCAAAAAAATAAATGAATGCAATTTATCAACACCCCAAATAGAAGGCTGATGGAAAAAAAAAATGGGTTTTCTATTCCATGTGTAGATATAAAATCTGAAAGGACAGAGTCCAAAAACTAAAGAGACTGCATAAACCATCACAGGCTTATAGTACTCTATTGATATTTGAGATCAAAGTACATATTGTATTTGTATCTGATACCAGGGGGAAGTTCCAAAGGAAGACTCCTACCTTTGCATAATGAGGCAATGATAAGTGGATCTAGTGCTATTTCCAGTCTATTCACACTTCTCTCCTGCCAGTAGAGTTAGAGAAAATATGTTTTTAATTACAACATATACACAGTAGCTGTGCTTAGAGTGTGCCAGACACTTTGTCTCAGAGTTATGGGTGAAAAAGGCAGCTCAGTTCCTTTCAGTCAGAGGAGGGAGAGCCATGATCTTTAGCACTTCTTTTAAAGCTGAACATCACAGATGGCTGAACAAGGACTAAACCCCTAGGTGGCAGCAGCCTGGTGTCTGTAAATCCTACTGCAATTCTTAATCTAATTTACCCCTTTCCTCTCTTGCCACTGTGATCACTGGTTGAAAGTGACCAAAAGCAACCACTTCAGAGCAAAGTGCTTTGTAGCAGTTTACCTAGAGTGCGTAGAATCCACAGAAAACCAGGTACAACATAGGTTATTTGTTTATTTTCCTCCTCCTAAGGCCCACCCTTGCCTTGCATGTTCAGTAATTTCCATTCAGTCCACTTATTACCAACTTTTGGCTGAGACTGCTTTGCTACTTCTTCCAAATATTCTCTTTCAGAGGCTTCTGTTACTCACTTCATTGTGCCCTCCTCTACTGGGAAGTTTCTGAAGCAAATGCTGGTCTTCTCTGTATATCAAACCTTGTCTAAGTAAATGTGTAACTCTTCCCTGCACCTGGAAAATAGCATTTTCTAAGTTAACTGTCTAGCTGTTACAGTCTGCCTCAAAATTTTGCACCTTGGTTTCTCATCTCATAATAATTTCATTTTCTGTTTGTTATCCCTTTAACAAGTTCCTTCTGAATCCAATACCAGAAGGAAGGATAATATTAAACATGCAAACTATTTTTCCATTAACAATAGTTTAGAAGATATTGTTATTTTAAAATTATTGTTTCAATTCTTGTATCTAGATTGTTTCCGCTTTGTGTAAGGCTGTTTTTCAATTATGGAAGTCTTCCTTAAGAAAATCATTAATTATGGAATGATGTTATGGAATACAACAGTAAGTTAAAACTAAAACTTATAGTTGTTTTTCAGTTGTCAAGGACTATTTTATGTCCAGCAGGTCACACTTTCAATGAACCTGATCCCAATTAGGAACAAGATGTTCTTCAGAGCTTGAATCAGTCTTATCTTATGGATTTTTATTGAATTAATCTTTGTGTTATGGTTTCTAGTTTCTGTTTCAGAACTCAAGGGAACATTTTTTCTTGTTAGGTATTTTTTTTCCTGTGACAGCCTGCTGGGTTATCAGCAAGGCACTCTGCTATCGATTCTGACTCCTCCATTCAACTGTTTTCATTACTGAATTTCATCTATTCTCTAATCTTCAGTCCATGTTGAGCTACTGCATTTCTGACAAGAAAGAAGGCACATGCAGGGACCAGGCAGCTCCTGGCATGCTTAGCCTAGAATGAAATACTCTAGATTCCCATTTCTTCTGCCTCAGATCTGCCATTTTTCCAAGTCAGAGCAGGCACTCCCGGCCTACTATAAAACTCCAACTTATTTTACCCAGTGAACTGTATCTCTATTTACACATCATGTCCCTAGATTCAGTACAGCTCCACTGTATTAATAAGTCCATACCTTTCTATTAAAAGTACCCTCAAGTTTATGGTTCAAAATATTGATATGAGAGGAGAATTATATCTTTTATTTGAAAATTATATTTTAAAATACATATGTATGTTGAATTTCCTACTGTTACTTTGTTCAGGTTCAGCTCCCCAGTAACTCCTTCCTAAACTCTCACTTACTATATTCCCCAGGATCCTGGTGCTTGATGTCAAGGAGTGGTGACAGCTGAAGCCAAGCCAAAAGTGTTCCATGGGCCTTCTTGCAGAAAACAAATGTTTCTGGCAGGACTATCAAGTAGACACTTCTTACAAGGAATGCAAATGGCCAGGACTTCAGGAGATGAATAATATAATGTGTTCAAAAAAAGCCACAAACCAATCTATAATAATTTCAAACTCATAAAAAATTTGAAATTGCCTAAAGGCCTACAGGTGCAATTGTACTTCATCTTACATTAAAAACTCATGTAATTGTGCACTTTAAAACACTTCTTTGCAAATTTTCTGTATTTTTTAGAAAAACCTTAAGTTTAATTGCTGTTTCTTTGAGATATTTTGTGTCAGCACATAAGCAATATTGCTGGCTACATCTATGGGGCTATACATTCCTCAGGGATCTGTTTCAATAACAGCTAACCCAGTTAGCTCAGCAAAATTTTTCCACACCATAAAATAAACCTTTTCTTTTCCTCTTCTGGTATTTTTGATTAGAAAACTCCATTTCTGTTTAACAGACACTATTAAGTCAGGAAGATTAGTCCAAAAGGGAAAGAAAAAAAGAAAAGCCAACAAATATTTTGTTCAAATCCGTAGGCTTTTTAAGTAATTATACCCAGAGTGGATTAGTGATTTGTAAACATAGTGACTCAGCTACCTTTCCTACTTCTTCACCACTCTGCATTGTTGTCACACTCCACTGTGACTGAGTCTCATCAGGCACGTTGGGCTTAGCAAGTGATCTTGTCATGCCTAAGGCTCAGAAGCTTGTTGCAGTCAAGCTGGGCTGCTCTGTCAGCAGAAACTGGAAGTAAAGCTCTCACTTAGGTTTTGAATCTGGGGACCTGACTACCTCGAAATACCCACTTTTTGCTCAAATGCTGTGCCTTCAGAAAGTGTTCGTTTTGCTAGTTTTATTTTTACCTTCCCACACTGCTTTTGCTGTGACACCTGTCCTCAGAGGCTCTTGAAAGGGAGAGAACTATCACCCCCATATACATAATTCCCTGAAGCGTTGAAGCAAGAAAACAAAAAGAATAGTACCTCTTTCATTGTGCTAAATTACTTGCAGATTGACTTCAAAACAGAGCTGTTTACTGCAGCATATTTCAGTAGAGGGATTATGCATTTCTTTTGCAGTGAATGTACAGCTAGCAGTGATTTTGGCAGTTAAATACATGCAAAAACTTCTTGAAGAGTTTGAAAACTATTTTTTAAATAGGTAAGCATACATGATATTCGTGAACCACATTCTCTTGTTGCAGCTATATCCTTTATATTACTCTGTAGTCAGGAGTACCTTCTGGACCACATCCTTCATATCTGAAATGACAAAAGTTGCATTGCACATGTTGAGTTAAGGGAGGAGTACCAGAACAGAGAAGATTTTTTTATTTTCATTTCTGCCTGTTTTCCAGTGGTTTATGTGCCTCAAAGAAAGCAGCAAAGAAACCTTATAAATAAACCTGAATAAAAATAGTTTCCTGAAAATTTTAATTGCATTTCTCTATGTAGAGCTATGACACTGAACAGAACATACCTCCTGATATTTACTCTTTTGTTTCTTGTGCTTTTGTGTAAAAATTTAATTTGCATAAAAATTTGAACTTTCTTTTTAATACATCCTACTGCATGTTTTTTGCTGAAATGTTCTTCTCTAAATGTGACAAGTGTATGACAATATAAACAGAAGACCATCTTTTTGACAGATAAGCAAAGATCACTAATAGAAAAAATACCTGGCAATAAGATTCTATGTTGAAATTCTACTGCTCTAATCCATGTCTGCGCTTCTGTTGACTAAATTAGCACCAAACTTCAAGAAGTAGCACTAACACAAGGAGAAATATGGGAGTCAGTTAAACTCTGAAATTCTTTTTAAAGCTTCCAAATAAAATTTTTGTAAGACAACCTTATTTCTGAATAACGCGGCATAGTTACATAAAGTAAATTATAAATTAATAATCACAAGTCTTCACAGCGAAAACTCAATTCCCTCTGAGTTTCATGTTAACAGAAAGAGCAACATGACCTACTTTGCTAGTCAAAACAGTTTTTAAAAGCAAATACTCCCATGGAACTCATATGGATGCCATACAGTCTAAGTTTATTGCTAGTTAGAATTGGAAAAATAAATAATTATTTGCCTTTCTAGAAAGCAAAACAATACATTACATGCATGCTCACATACACATTACATATGTACTTGAATATGTGTGCATTTAAATACATATTAATATCTTACTGAATAATAATTTAGCAATGGGAAAACCTAGACTTCACTGTCTGCTTCTCTGTTTTATGAAAACTGATGTGAAATGGACTGGCAGAGCACAGGTAAACACATTCTAGTACAAGATCATTTAATTCACTCCTTACAGAGAGCCCCACTCTGCTAGGAGACTTTGGGCTGACTCAGCTGAAACCATCACATGTGTCCAAATGATCTGGCATAAATTCTAGTCAACTCTCTCATATACCTAGCCATGCTGTCCCTTCTCCTTGGAAGCCAAAGTCACCATGGGTGCCTTTTCCACTCACTAGTTTCTCTGTTGGCATCAGTCATGTAGCCCCTGAAGAACTTAACAGGCAGCTTTCACCCATTCGTTCTTTTCTTCATTGTTTAGGTTTGTATGAAGAAAGCCCTCCCCTCTTCCTTTCAGTGACCCCAATGTTTTCATGGGCCTGGGTTGTGCCCTCAGACTGGGGGCTATAAAGGCATAGAAATTATCCGAGGCACTAGAAATTAATTCAGGATTTCTGAAAAAGCAGCCCCAAAAGACTGGCAAATATTTTCATGAAGAACTGTCTCAGCCACACAGGAAAACAAGCTTCTGGCAAACAGTTAAAAATATTTCACTAGCATGTACAATTATATTAAGCTCTGGTAGTTACACTTCTGATTATGTAAGGAAATATTTATGTCTTTTTAAATAAGCATTCAAGGTTTGCGCTTTTCCAGGAGGTGCAAGCTCTTGAATTTCAACACACTGAAAAATCAATTAGTGATTGCAAGGGTTTTTCAGTCTAGGACATGTATATCATTATATTAATGACATGAAATTAATATTTAGATATTTAGGATTGCTTCCTCATGTTTTTTTAGAATGACTAATATGTGGGAAAACAAGCATACAGCCTGTTAACAGTGACTGTCCTATCCATGTTATGTGCCAGTCTTTTCAATGTAATCCCAGGCTCAACTCCAGACAAGCTTATTTATAGCTGTAACAAAAAAGTAACAGTGTGCACAGAATCCTTTTTAGATGTTGCAACATAGCTCAAATGAGAAAAAAATACAATATTTTATGCATTTTGGAAATAGCATGAACATATGAATAACAATGTCATTCACTGGTGTTTAAGCCTCATGCCTTAGAGATGACCAAGATAAATAACCAGAACCATGTTAATCTTCAAAAATAACTTGTTCTTCATGTCATGAAAAATCCTTTCATTCAAGTGATGGAGTTTACCCTGTAAATTAAATCTCTAAAGTAATGGAAGAAATAACCCATGACACTGGTGGGGGAAATTAAATTAGAGTCACTAATAGCAGGTCAGCACAGTACGACCAGAGGTAATGGAAGTGACCACATGAATGATAAGCAGGCCTTCCTCTGGCTGTGACATCTGTGTCCCAGTGACGATGACAAACATTCATCCATGTGACAAGAAATTCACAAGTCAGGCACTAGCATGTTTATTGTGCAGTCTGACACTGGTGGAGCCAAAGCATGTCTGTCTTTCTCAACAGGATGCTCTGATTCCCTAATGAAAACCATTAAGACAAGTAAAAATCTTTGACCCCAGTCTCTCTGCTAAATCAATCTGCCAGTGCTCCAGATAATAATTTTACTTTAATTATTTATTTATTTATTCATAAGCACGGAAGATATTTTCTGAACTAACATAATTCCCATTCCTCCCAACATTACTAAGTTAATATATTTCTACCCTGGAGCAGTAAAACAGACGAAAAAAAAAGGTGGGAAAATATAAAGAACAGATTCTGGTTTGAATTGTAAAAATCCAGTGTATGCTTTCTCTAAAGATTTTAACATCACTGCATTAGCCATTGGCAAAATACCACGGTGAGATTTCAAGATAAAATGGAGTCTTGAATGTCATACAAAGCATCTTTGAAGTTCACAGCAGCCTTATTTGTTTACTAATATCTGGGTACGATCACTGATCTTCTGATGTAAATCTCACAGTGTAGTAAATAACATATGTCCAGAGAAAATCCAAGTTTCTATAAAATACAGAGGTAAAGGGTAAAATCATATTCTACCACCTCTTTTCTCTGCATTAAACCAACTTATTAATACACAGCACCATTATTAGCAATTTTTAGCAGGAATTACAAGTATAGACAGTAGAAGGAGGGACAGTAGTATGAAAAATATCAAAGGACTTGGGAAAGTAAGCATGTAAGTAAATAAATAAACTAAATTTACAGCCTATGAGCCTCTGTTTAGAAAATAAAAGAAGTTGAAATAAATGCTTGTTTACATTATCTACAGGATATATGTGATCTTAACCTCTTAGTCATTACGTTGAAATAAACAACATATTAAAATGGAAATTTCCAGAGTTGGTGATTTGCAAAGTAAAATAATGAACTTCATATCTCTCATTTACTCGTACTACTTGTTTCCATTTAAGTGGTGATTAAGCTTACTCAGATAGTGCTTTCTGATGATCATTTGGCAGTATTATTACGTGGCTTACAAATCCAGAGGTACAACAGTGATAAAGTGCTACTAAAAATGCCAGTCAGTGTATTCTGGTGTTGCTGTAGAGTTTGAGATTTCCAAACAACATCCTAGTACAAAAGTTCCCCTTATTCCAAGGATCAAGCAGTCTTCCGAGGCAGAGCATCAATCTCTCCAGCTCTGTAACACCCTTTCTTACTGCTCAAAACTTCCTCCTGTGTGCACGGACATCTGTCTGTCCATTATAAACTGGCATAAGGTCAGACCCCACTGATGGCAGCAGGAGTCAGGAAGAAACGACCAGCTGAAGATTCATGAACAAAACTAAAATCAGGTATAGTGTGGAGGTCAGGCAATACTCCACAATAAATTCCACTAATTAGTTAATTAATTAAAGCCCACTCAAAGCCCAAATTTGTATAAACCATAGACTGGATTTTACGGCTTGTTAACACACAGATTCTCTTAATTGAATTTATTAATTTTATTAAGGGTTATAACGGCTTCATATCTGTTTGAAAAAGAAATTTGGTAAGGCAACTTTTCAAACTTCTACTGACCTGCTATTACAGCCAAGGAAAATTTCAGGGACGACCAACTGCAGAGTAAGAAGACAGATAGACAGTTTCTTCTGGAAAGCTCTGGACATCAGAAGAGAAACAGTGTCAGCATAAGAGATAAAACTGAGGACCCCATATCTTCTCAATTATTTTGGGACTGAATTTTCTAAAGGCAATACTAACCCTTTATAGGTTTTACCCATAAGAATTGTCCTTGTCAAACAGCCCTTTTCTAGGTCTGAGAAGCACTGCTCTTCTGCTTCGCACCATTTCCAAATTTACTTTTCACTTCATCTCCTTCTTCAGAGAAACTAAGACTGACTCTTGTGAGTTAAAAAGAGGAAAATCTTTTTCCCTGGGAAGCCTGTACTAGAAAGTAGAAAGAACTTTGAATGCATAGAGATTTCTTTAAGAAAAATGACACCAGAAATTTTTTTTATTATTATTATTTTTTTACTGGATGCAACATTCAACACTTGAAATTGTCCTGGAGCTAACTCTTCTCAGAAGGCTTTGGGACTCTGGAAGCCCATAAAAAACAGGTATGGTGGCAGCTATGAGCAAGAAAAAAAGAATGAGTACCGGCTTGTTTAAATCTTTTACCTGCTTCAACATGAATTATAGTTATCTAGAAGGACAGACTATGTACTCAGACTCCCACACACTTAGCTGGACAGAAATAATTGAAGGAGACAAATATTTAATCTCATTCATATTTACTTTCTAATGTTAGTTGATAACAAGTAAAGGCAAGATAAACAAAAGCTCTTCTGAGCTCCTGGTTCACTTGGGGTATGGAGTCAAAGCAGACGTGGTTCTAGTCCATAGTTAAGTGGAGGTTTGCATGGAAGTCCTGTGGCTGAGCAGAGATAAGTATGCTGCAAGGACAATGTCCCTTTTTGCCTTCAGTGAGAGGTGCTTGGCATACAGATGCCAAATTAACCCAAAATACCAAGTCCTCTTCACTTTTGGGAAATAAAAGCTTTGATCACAAATTGATCTTCTGGGTAAAGAAAAAAAACATATAAAAAGTAAAACTATTTGAAAATATCTTTGTCATGTCTCCTTTTCCCCCTACATCCAAACTTAAACATAAAAATTGAGAAATAGTGGAAAAAATTCTGGCATTATGTGTAGTTACTTAAGTGTGTTTACACTTGCTTGAGATCAGAATAATTTTTAGTAAAACTTAACTAATAATGTCATTTAAAAGCCAACCTAATTCAGTTCCCTACTCTTACAATTGTGAGCAAGCAGCATGTAAAAGGTGGGTTTTGATGAAAGAAATTGTGTTTTAGTTCACTAAGGTTTAAATGATACACAGGGGAAAAGGACAGAGTGAATGGGCACCGAGATAACAAAATTCCCACACTTAAGTGGTGCAGTATATACAAAGATGATAGCCATGGTTTGAATTCTAAGATTTTACAGACAATTTTAGCAGATCTAACTGTGAGTTGGAGAGCAAAGAAATTATCTTTTTTATTTGCTCATCCTCAGGCACAGGTTCCCACTCATCCTTTTGGGCTGCCTCCTTTGGGATGCTTCCAGGGAATTTAGTCTAATTTTAAAGGAATTTTTGGTGGTTGTGCGCAGACCAGTGATGCATCACAGGATGACTAGCACTGTGAAGACTTGGGAGTGGAAGTAGGTGAGGCAGGATTTCCCTTTTCTTATGGAAATAGCCTCAGTTCAGTGTGTGTCAGAACTTGAGAGCACATCCTGAGTGGTGTGCTCTTTGTACCTGTCTGTTGGATTTTCTGGAATCTCCTCATAGATCCTCATCCCAGAGCAGAAGGTAATAGTTTTGAGGGCTTACACTAGCCTAGAATGAGGACCATAGCCAGATGCATGGCCTTGTCATGGTATGTGTGCATGTATTTCTGTAGATCTTCAAGGGGTGACATGCAAGTTTGTCTGTGCATGTTTATATATATATGCCTATTCATATATATATAAACAGATATACACATCACCTACAAGATATACACAGATATATATACAGATCACCTACAAGATATACATAGGTATTAAACATCCTTAAAAGCCTGTTCTCCTTCATGAACAGCAGACTATTTCCAATATTACTTTGATTTGCAACACTTCTCTCACCTTCTAAAGACAATTAAGGAGGAAAAAGCTGCACATTAAGTAGCATCATTATGAATTAATTTCCTATGTTTTTTCATATTAGCATAGAGAATGATGAATTAATTTTGTATTCAAGTAATGCTCATTTCAGCCTCCAGTAAGAGTTCCCTCATAATGCACCATTAGTTAAATGCACCATCACAATAAAAACTAACAAAAAAGGCATTTATGTTGCTTTAAATAATGACCTAAAAAATAATCCCAAACTTTATGTTACTTTAAATAATGAGACCTCAGAAAAGCTGAATTAGCACTATAAATTAAGAAATGTTGCATTGTAGTAAGAATACATTCTTTAGGCAATGTCAGGTCACAACAGCAACCGCCAAGGTCAGTACTATTGTCTCCCAGTTTAATTGCACATAAAGTGACAAAAAATAAAGGAAATTTAAAAAAAAAAAAAAAAAAAGAGAAAGAAAATCCTTCCCTAGGGCCCACATATACTCCCCCATGTGCCCAGAGACATAAAATGAAAATAATATATTCTAGCTTCAGTATTAAAAGAACAAATGCCAGCCACCTACCCATGTGTCATTATCAAATTTCATTAGTACACACCTACTTGTGTGCCAAAGCCTTTAATAGAAATATTACATAAGATAACATTGAAGAACACATGCAGTCTATCCAGACATGAGTTAGCTTCACAGCATAGCCAACTGGACAACTGTCCTTCAGCTTATTTCTTAATTATCTGGGTACAAATCCAAAGAGATTAATTTTACAACACAAACTTCCTCTAGTATATCAGAAATGTCATCTACAGTTCTTATTGTTTGTGCCAGTGACATACACAAAATGCTGTAGAAATTCAGATCTGTTTATCCTGTATGTTAGTCAGACTCTAAAATATCATGAAAGATATTTTTACTAGTCTTCTTGATACTTCACTGTTTTTCATAAAATTTTTGTCATCAACACTGAAATTTTTGCTCAAATTTCAGACTGCACCAGTCAACAGATTGCACAGATAGGAACAGTGAATACTTGCCCTGATTTACAGAGATTTTGATGGGTTTTTTTTTTCAACAAAAAAATAATCCAGTTTAGCTAAGGGATTCAATGAGCCTATGAATTTTTAATTTGATGCACACCTGCTCACCCATGCATCGATTTAGACATACAATCCAATAACTAACACTGGCAGCACTAAGCACAGAGCAGGACCCAGACTGCAAACATAGGCTACATTCATGCTA
>VWYI01048619.1:34983-75282 GCA_013399455.1 Anthoscopus minutus
ATGCTAGAGAATTAACAACACAAGTGAGTGTGTTTTTAACCATGCTGTAGTTTTCCATACTGTTAAATGAACAGTGCAGTTTTGGCCTGAGCCAACCACTAATATCCTTGGGAATTCCCAGGGTATTTCTAGATTTGATCAGGTTGAAAACTATCAGGCTAACAAACCTGTTCACTGCAGAAAGGGACAGGAGAGCTCAGCCATGTGAATTCAAACTTTGCCATGGCAGGCAGCCTCAGGGCCAGAGAACAATTTCTGGTTTATTTCCTGTGTAAATGTAACTACAAATTTACACCAGTAGAATGAATACACTTCCCAGTAAATAGAGTTGTTCAGGAATTTCCAGTGAAATTATTATGTCTTTTCTTTTTTCTTTAGAAGGTTCTAGTTCATAAAAATTCAGACATTTTGCAGGAATGATCATAACAGTTTCAGTAAAGATAGAATAGCTGATCGAAATTAGAGGCAAGAATTACATTAGCAACCAGAAAGGTCAACACTGATAGGATATTTACTTGGCATGTGAAGTAATGGAGGTGAAGTCCTTGTTTTGAATCAGCTAGAACAAAGGCTTGTGCTTCTCACTCAACCTGCAAAAATATTTTGAACAGCCAGTCTGAAACAAAATACACATATTTTTTCATTCTCTATTTTTTAACCTGATAAAGTTTAGGTTTCAGTCCATGGGGAAGAGATTTTTAAACCATTTCTCACAAAGTTCTAACCATAAATTATATCTCCATCTTTACCCTTTCTCTTCTTTGACATGCATCAAACACCAACTCAAAAATCTGTAAGTTTTTCTATATATAGCAGGGGCTAAGCACATAATTTTGATCTTTGATTTGATTCTGTAATAGGATTTAAGTATAAGTCATAATCAGAAATGATTGACAAGAATGGCAGAATGACACACAAAAAACATTCCACTAAAGAAAATGTTAGCCGTATCTGGTTTCTTAGGGAGATCAGTCAATAACTTGTCTAAGATTCACAACAAAGGATAAGATTCTGATCACAGGAGTTAGTTGATAGGAGATCATTGGAAAAATTCATGAGATATGGATAATTTCCTCTAAAAAGACAACATTTCTTTTGTCTTGGGAGTTAGGAAACAGGATGACTTCAGCAGTTTAGGCATAGCCAATACTACAACACTGAGCAGAAACAAAAATAAGCAGAATAATTGAAATTATGCACATTATTCAGTGAGGTTGTATAATGATTTGTATTACAATGCAGCTAACCTTCCTAAATTTATGGTATAGAAAACTGTGCTGAAAATGTGAAACACACAAGACATGTTATTTTGCAAAGTGTTATTATTAAAGTGATAGCTTGCTTTTTTTATTCTATTATGCTCTTTTTACTACCAGAATTTATAATCATCTAATTTTTTCTTGATTACATATAGGCATTTATATTTATGCTGGCTAAATTGAATTGCACTGTCAGCAGAGTTCATGCTGTACCCTCGTCCCAAAAAGTTAATGTCTTTAAACTCATTCTGAACTGATGACGTCTGTTGATAATCACAACATTTCTTAGTCATACATGTATAATTCCTTCATCCTGGTGAACAGGAGATTTAAGCAGTTTCTTCAAAAAGGGTCATAGATTTGACTAACCTCAACCACCTCTAGTTTTCTACCACGAAGTGTCAGAAGGTTTCTGTTCCACTTGCCTGTATATGAGGCCATGAGATGTGAATAAAAGTAGTCGTCTTTACTCCTTTGCATGTGCATATGCCTTTATTCTATGTGCAGTTTTTTCCTTTCTTATGGTTTTTTTCTACTTTTTCCTTTTTTCTTTTTTTGACACAAAAGAAAAAGCAGCTTATATCTGTTCTTTTTGTTCTCACAGTTTCATGCTCTCAAAAAAAAAAAAAGACTGAATTTAATGCTTCTGTATTAGAAGATTTAGCGTGCTTTTCAGCCTGTCACCACTGAACTGATGAAAGGCAGCACAACTACACATTTTTCCCCACTGAGCTCAGATAGTTTCGTTCACTAGAGTTCAAGTCTCCTGCCAAAAACTCACTGCAGTTCCAAAGTATTCTTCTTACATATTCAGTCTATATGTGTGGATCAGCCCATGCCCCTTCTTCCAGGCCATAAATTTAGTGGTTTTAAAGATTTAATAGCAAGGGGTCTGCAGTGACAGCCCTATTTGTGGCACAAGTCCCTTGCCATAGTTGATAGAGGTCTGCTGATCAGCCATAAAGTTCAATTCTCCAACTCCTTATCAATCAGCTTCACTGTGTGACCCACTTCAGGTAAGATTTAAACGAGGTAGTACAGATTCTTCACAGTGTATATAATAATTGGAGGGAAGAATAAATATTACATTATTCTTCTAATACACCGATTCTTTCAATGGATTGTTTGGCTTTGATATTAATTCAAAGATAGTACAGAATTTGGAATCTGTGGAAAGGTGCAATAAAATTTTAAAATAAATTTAAACAAGTTCCTTTTTGAGAATTTTAATGATTTCCCTGTCATGGTCTAGGAATGATACTCCTCAATTCAATGCCCCTACCAAGACTTCACATGCTGTTCACTCATTCCCCTGCTTTCCCCTCCTTCTTCCCCTGTGACAGGATGGAGAGAAGAATCAGGGGCAGAAAAGGTGCTTATCATGGGTTGAGATCAGAACAATTTGCTGGAAAAACCAATGATAATAGAAAGTGAAGGTAACAGCGATACTAATGACAGAGGGTATTAGAGAGAAACAGTTCACACAGAACACTCCTGGCTCCTTCTGCCACACACTCAGGAAGGAAGGAACCACTTCTCCCCAAAAGAGCTGCTTTCCCCACCTCCAGCAATGATGTGATCTGGTATAGAATAACCTCTGGTCCTGGCCATGGCCCCTCTTGGAGTCTGCAAAAATAAACCTTGTCTTGGACAAAACCAGGACATCTCCCAACCTTCAATATATCTTGTTCATGCCATGAAGCATTGTCTGTGCCTTTCATTTCAAACAAGCTCATCATGGGTCCCATTTTGAAATTCAAAAATAATGAGCTTCTCTCCCAGTCTTGGCTTATGTTTGCTGTTCCAGAAAACATGACTGGGAACAGATAGGGAGGTACTTCAGTCTCATTGAGAAGTGGATTTCTTTCTCAAGAACAAAAGAAGTTATCTGGCTTAACCAATATAGATTTTCTTTCCCCCTTTATTAGTACAGACAGAGCACGTTCAATTTAAATTGTTAGGTGGGGCTGCCTGGGATCTATTCTGAAATAACTTCCTGAAGGCAGAGTCTGGTAAAAAAAGAGAACACTCAGTGTCCTAAAAAGGAGGCAAGGAACAGTGCAAGCACAAGCTGCAAAACTCTCAGCCCCTTCATCATAAAGACTGTACTGAACTGTTTGGAAAAGGAAGCAAAGTTGCTTTCCATAGTTTCTACTTTCAGACCTGCCAACCACTGAGCAGTTACAACTGCTAAGGAATACATGGCCATCTATCATAACAAAGAATATGACAGAACTGTCAGTGTTAGGAAAACACTCACAAACCAAGCTGTAGATACAAGAAACACACAGAATTTCAGTCAAAACCTACTACTTTGCAATTCTACCTATATGTGCATCTTTCAAAATCCTTATTGTCAAAATCTTTTTAATCAAGACTATGTCACTCCAGTTTTAAGGGTAGTAAAATTATGTATTTTGCTGTTAAAATTACTGAGAAGAAACAGAAAATCAGAGAAGAAAACTAGAATATTAAGCAAACCAGAGAATAAACCAAAATATTCTTGCATGAAGCACTAAATTCAGCTAATTAACCTCTACATCTTGTCCATTTCACATTCTTGCTTAACCTACTCTGTACTATTTGCAACCTTTGGTCAAGTTCCTGTACACTGTCATGCACTCTTCTCCAAACCAGTCAAAAGGTTAAAACTTTTTTATAGTTGCTTTAAAACCATTAATCAAAAAGCACCTTTTTAGAAAACCCTAGATTCCTAGTTTTTTGAATAAATGTCCACTTTGGAAACACAAAGGGGCAGAAATTCAGATCCAGACTGCTTTCAAAGTGTGAAACAGAAAACAATAGAAAGGTGGTGGAAGTTAAAGCCAGTCCATATACAAAGAGAAAGGGTGTCATTTCAAAAGAAGACTCTAGAGACTCTACATGAAAAATTTAAAACCACATTTGAGAGCAGTTATGTTATACATTGACCATTCGCTGAACAGCCAGAATAATTTGAGTCCTCACAATTCAGGCCCTGCTTCAAAACAGGTCACTCATTTCTCAAGTATTTGAAGCATTGTGTTCCAGCAGTAGGGTTTCTCCAGTATCCAGTGAGAAGAACTGACCTTGAGCAATTAAATGTGGAATATGAAAGACTAAAGATCCCAGACACAGTGAGACACCAAGGAGGAATCCTTGGCGTATCTTGTTCAATAAATTTGGCATGTTGGTTAATCCCTCTTTCGGGGAATATCTGCCCAACAAATGTCATAACTTTGGACTCACCACTGGTTATTTTATGTGTATGTTTTCAACTTTTCTTGTGCAATAAAAGACAGGTGACTTGTGTCTCCTGTACACATCAGTGTAGACATTCCCAGCACTGTGGGACTGTGGTGCAGAAAGATATATGACCCATTGTTAATGTTAGCTGCATCTTCCTTGCTGACCTGTTCCCCAAAGAGAATTAACACTTCCTCCATTCCACTCTTGTTATCTCAGTCACAAGTCCAAGCCATGTATCTGAAACTTCAAATCTACTTTGATTTTTAACATGTGTGAGAGAAAAATATGTAATTTAATGCGAGAATGATGGAACAGCAGTTTTTTATAGGAAGAAACATTTAGTTAAGTTTTACCTAATACTTAGTGTCAATTCATTAATCACAGAACCACAGAACTGATTAGGTTGGAAAATTCTTTGAGGCCATGGAGTCCAACCTGTGACTGAACACCACCGTGTCAACCAGACCATGGCACTGAGTGCCATGTCCAGTCTTTCCTTAAGGGCCTCCAGGGATGGTGACTCCACCACCACCATGGGCAGCCCATTTCAATATCTAATTATCCTTTCTGTGAAGAAATTCTTCCTAAGGTTCAGCCTAAATATCCCTTCTTATCCTACTGTTAATTGCCTGGGAGAAGAGGCCTTTTTTGAATAGCAGGTCATTAGGAATGACCCATTAACCAGTGCTCTCCTCATTGTTATGCATTTTGGTTAATGAACTGTTAAGTCCTACATCAGTTTAGAGATACTGAGTGTATTAACAATCAATTGCTGAAAGTCCATCACCTGTGTAGTTCTCCTTGAATTGCACCCTGACACCACTCTTGTTTCCCTGCCTCCACGAATTATTTCTGGCAGCAGTCCTCTGATCTCAAACTAGTGACATGGCTGTTTGAGATGCTGAACAAAATGGAAAAGAAATGTTTGGAAGAAATTGATATAAATTGAGAATGACCATACTGAAAGGTCTGGGGTTTATGAAAAGGAATCAAAAGTTGAAATAAAGCAGTTGTTCTGGCTACTTTCAAAACAGAAGAATTCACACAGGACACTCGGGTTTGTTTTTTTTCTGGTAGGATCACAGAAGAGAAACAAGTTTATGGAAGAAAAAATGCATTCTACAAAGCTCAAACCATCTTTTCATGAATCCAGGAGCAATAGTTCTTCCTAACTTCTTATTTATATTTCTTTCATATAGTGACCCTCATTTCTTTTATTGCCATACTTGATTCTATTTTGAATCTATCATGTTATATGTGTTGATGTTGTAAAACCCATTTTCATGAATTTAACCTCCTTTCAATTTCACTGTCTTTGTTATAGAATAGAAACACACAAAACAAATCTCCCTTGAGCAGGAGTCTTTGACTTGTTTTTCAGAGATGCTAAATACTCACAGTTTCACATCTCTGAATATCATGTCGTTTATTACATTTCATGTCCTCGCACAGTTCAGCAAGGTATTAATCTTCACTGTTCCTCTCCATCACATCTGTTCCTCTGGGTTTGGTTTATTTTCAGTATTTCTGTACTCTTTCAAAGAGCTTTGTATCTTCTTGTAGTACTCTCTTACTTTTCCCAGAAAACTTCTGTAACTTTTTTATTGCATGTTCCATTTTGAACCTAGGAAACTTTTCCAGGAGAATGTCTACAAATGGGTAAAACTGATACAAAAATATAAGTCACTTTAATTGGCATATTCTTTCAGCACTGGTTAAGATCCCTCCAGTCAGACAAGAAGACAGTTATTATGTACACGTCTTCACAAGGGCTATGAACTGCAGCAGGCAAAACAGCCTCAACTGAAAGAATTTTTATTTAGTTTAATTTATTTCAAATGAACACAAACATGTATTCGCTGCTTCCAGGATTAATAAAATAAAATAAAATAAAAAAAAAATCATTGTTTTGGCTGCACTTTATAGTCTGTCCCTCCAAATTGCTTCAATAAGGTGATAGGCAGCACAGAAGATTGGATTGGAGTACATTGGTACTATCTGCTGCTTTTAATGTCCTGATGACTTTTCCCTGCTCCTTTTTACTCCTTACTGGGTTTTCTCTACTCCTCTGTGCTTTTTGGTATCAGTGCATAGACAAGAGTCTTTTGGGGGTGCACCTGCCCCAGTTTGAGTCTATCTGAAAGCCAAAGATGCTTCAGACTGGACTGCCTCGTTCCAAGTGTGGGATGCATACTTCCACAACCGCGCTCCATCCCTCTGTGTGCTTCTGCATTTCTCCCAGTGTAACTCACCACATATCTCCTCATATACCTCCTCCCCTCGTGGCTTCTGCCCCTTATTAAGTAGGTTTGAGCAGATGTTCCATGTGCTTTCCTGGTTTACTAAATTTCTGGCACCTGATGGGTTTGGGCATGTGACTGATTTATTTCTAAAATAGATAATATCCTTGCCACACTTTGCATAACTTTTCTAAAATTTGCTGAGATGAAGAAATGCAGAAAGTCTCAAAAAATATTAAAATAATTCTATGGGTTAACCATCAGATTTTGCTGAAAGAATTATGTTGACCATATCCTTTTGTTTCTGAACTATACACCATAACATTAATTTCAGGGATGTCTTAGCTCCCTTCCTGCCTATGAAGTCTGCATTTAGGTCACTCCCATGTATCAAGCTTTTCTGTGATGAAAACATAATGTCTTGGTGTAAATGTTTCCTTAGTTCTGCGCATATGTTTAAGTTTTCCCATTTTAAACTTATTGCATGCAAAAAAAATCATAAGCCACCTCCCCACCTAACCCCCTCAAATAAAGGTCCTAATTAAAATCAAATCAAATATGCATGGAAAAAAAATCAGGAATAGTTGAAATTCATGTTCCAAACTTACTCTCTAATAGTCACTGTCAGCTATTTTCAAAAAGACTTCTCAGATTTAAGTCCAAATCACATCCCATGGCACCGACTCTTAGAACAGCAAGTCAGCTATTCATCATTACAGCATCCAGAATTGTAAAACCAGGAATGGGCATCAGCTTGTCAAATTCTCACAAAATATGTCCAGTATGTCTCATCAGTCACAAACAGTGAAGGACAAATGCAACAACCACCTTGTCAAAGTGGTTGAGAAGGAGCAGTAAAATTAGTTCAGTTTCCTACTTCTTACCTTCCCAGCTAGAAGATATTTGCATGTTTGCAAGATAAGCTCTCTGTATGTTGGATTGACTTTCAGAATTAAGGATCAAAGGCATCTTCATCTTCAAATACCCTTTAGTCTTCTACTTATAATGTCTTAAAAGGAAAGAAGGGAGGAGGCAAATCAGTGCTTTCTCCTAATCTCTCTAACTGGGTGGAAATCCATACTGAGAAAATCTGTGGACAAACGCTATTTCACATGAGTAAAAATACTATTAATCTGTCATCCTTCATCATACTGGGATAATCATTAAGCCAAGCAAGCAATCTGTTAATGTTTATAATATCTGATATTCCCCCAAAATACACACAAACTATCAGGAAGAAAACTACTCTAATCCTGTCCTACTGTCAGTGGGGATTAATTTCATTCAAATAATCATGCTTATGGAAATAAAGAAATTTTTTTTCTGCAAATAGCTGGTTAAGTTTGACTGGTTTCTTTAATTCATCCAAATAGACCATTTAGACTGGGTGCAGTAATTGTTCTTCTCCCCCTGCTGTTGCTTTGCTAATTGCTAATGCTGGTGTATGTAAATACCAATTAAATCTGTTCCGATTTACTCTTTTTAACTGGTGCTTAGATTTTAAGGGGAAAAATGACTTTTTAAATTTATAAAGACAGTGTGTGTCCTTTGTGATTTTCACCGCCTGTTCCAGTTAACAACAAATGAAGATAAATACAAAGCAAAATCTGTTTGGTTCTATAGAACAGCCCCATTTACAAGGTGTTACCAAATACCTGGCATTTTCTTATCCTTTACTTATTTATATTTTGACCATTAAATTCTAACCTTTTAGCCCATTTGGTTACTTGCTTATGATTTCCTATGTATCAACCACAGAATAATGACAACGCCAAGGTAAATGTTATCTCACCAATTTACCTCAGTGTTAATTGCCAGTGCTTTGTTGGTGAAAGGTGACAGTAATGACAAAGGGGGTGACAAAGAAAAGTGAAATTCAAGTGAAGCTAAAGAAAGTATGAATATGCCTCCTTGGGTTTTATGTGTTTTACTTGACCCAAGTAAGCATCATTCCTTTAAATCATCATTTCAGACTCCTTTCTTCTGACATTTGGAGGATAATTTAGCAAGCCAGTCTGATAAGAATGATTGACTACAGATGTAATACTGGGCAGACCAAATCAGAGGTGAATAGGAAATAAGGAATAGGTGAAAGGAATAAGGGGGCAAGGGAGGACCCCAAAACCCAAACATTATTTCATTAAATTCAGAGATATTCAAGAATAGATTACAAATAAAAACTATGTGAAATATTTTTACTTAGCTATGATTAAATGGTGAAAACAGAAAGGAAGTTGAAAATTACGTTTGCTCTACAGCAATTGTTTTATTAGGTTTAGAGCTGTGAAGATCCATCATAGAGCCTTTGTGTTCGACAGTTCCATCAGTGCACCTTATTCCTGATCTGGGGTTCAGCCTACAGCAGAGAGTGCCAGGAGCCACACAGAGATTGTAGATTCAGCCACCTCTGAGCTAACCTGCTGCTGTGGGCAACACTGGGAATTGATGGACAGTAACAGAGTAATGAAACCAGAGGAACTTGTTTCACACTGGATTCCTCACAGCTGTCTGACTTTTTGGTTTTCTTTCTTTCTTTTTTTTTTGTTTTCCTTGGTCAGGGTCTGTTTTCAACCTCCAGTCATTCATTCGCTGGGGTTGTAAATCTGCAAACTGGGTCTGTGCATTAGAGCTCTGCTCACTGCACTTGCTTAAACCGGAAGAGAAGGTGGGTGGACACAGCAAAAAGATGCTGAAGATTGACAGCTTCTCAGAGAAAGAGGAGCAGAACTCTCTGGTTTCCCCCAGGGACTAAAATGAAAAAGTCTCAAACATTCACCAGCTCTACAGCTGGTTATATGGTTGATATTAGCTTCTGATAAGCAGGGCATTTACTCTCTTGGTTTCACTGCACTTCAAATGCAACCCTCTTGGTTCACCTTTTTTTAACATTAAAAATCAAGATTTACATTCATGAAGTGCTCATTTTCAGACTGACTACCCCTGCTAAATGTTTCTAGTGGAAGTGGAGGTATTTGATAGCATTTTTACACATAGTAGGATTGCGTTTTTTTTGTTACGTTGAATGAACACTTTAGTAGGATTTAGAGGATACATTTTAAAGCAGAATCTGAGATCTCTTCTTCCTTGTTTGGACAAAATTTTAAAAACAAGGATCTTCATATATATTAAAATCTCTAAGTATCAAGAGTCATGTAGCAATTTATCGCCAAAATAGATGCTGATTTCTCTGGTGGGAATTTCCAAGGCTTTTCCTCAGGGGCTGGGCTGTATTATGCTGCAGATTTTCCTGATATTTGGTCAACTCCTAGGTTAGCAGCACATAAGATCACAGAATCGCAGAATGGTCAGGGTTGAAAAGGACTGAGCGCAGGTTGCACAGGACCATATCCAGATGGGTTTTGAACATCTCCAACAAAGGACACCCCACAACCTATCTGGAACACGTATTGCAGCACTCAGTCATCCTCAAATTAAGTAAATTTTTCCTTACATTCAGATGAAGCTTCCTGTGTTTCAGTCTGTGCCCATTGCCCCCTCTCCTGTTGCTGGATGCCACTGAAAAGAGCCAGGTCCCACCCTCCTGACCCTTGCTCCTAAGGTAACAATGGCACCCTGGCTTGTGTCAGCAATTGTGTGGCCAGCAGCACCAGGGCAGGGATTGTCCCTCTGTACTTGGCACTGGTGAAACCTCACCTCAAATCCCATGTCCTGTTCTGGGCCCCTCAGTTCAAGAAGAACATTGAGGTGCTGAAGCAGATCCAGAGCAGGACACTGGAGTCAGGGAAGGTTCCAGAGCACAACTCTGATGAGGAGTAGCTGAGGAAACTGGGATTGCTTAGCCTGGAGGAAAGGAGGCTTGGCGGGGCTTAATTACTCTCTACAACTGCCTAAATGCAGGTTGGAGCAAGGGGCTGCTTGGTCTTTTCTCCAATTTGACAAGTGATTAGACAAGAGGAAACAGCCTCGAGATGCACCAGGAGAGGCTTAAGTTGTTATTAGGAAAGATTGCTTCACCAAAACTATAATGAAGGATTGGGCCCAGGGAAGTGGTTGCCCCTGGAGAAATTTTAAAATGTCTAGATGTGGCATTTGCGGACATGGTTTAGTAGTAGCCTTGGCAGATTAATGGTTGGACTCAATGATCTTAAAGGTCTTTTCTAACCAGAAGTATTCTATGATTCTGTGATTTGCTAACCAAACAATTTGTTTATGAATTTAATCCCAGTTGGTAGAAAAGGTTCTATTTATTTCTCACTCATCCGTCTAAGCAAACCTGAAGTCCAGGTCTACTTTTTAATAACTTGTAGAAAATGTCTTTGAAATAACATTTTACATAAGGAAAATCAACTTCACATCATATATCCCAATCTTCCTCTTTCCACTATCACCATCTTCTTCACTCACTGATGAGGAAGGTTAGCACTAAACATTCTGTTAATGGTTGTCAAATCAATCATAGTTTTCACTGCTAGAGTTATTCTAGAAAGAAGCAACACATTTTAGAAGAAATCAGAGAAGGACTGAATGAGATAATGTAAAATCACTTATACAGACACTCTGGAGATGGCACTCTGTTTAATATTTAATATAGTCATTAACCTGAGAGTGGAAGGAAGAGAGTAATGGATGGTCTATTGCTTTTACCTACAGGACAATTTTCTGAAGCAAACTGTCTCCCCTGGGGCAAGGATCACACATGACGAAAATCTATAAAGAGGGTCACAGATGAAAGGAGATTGAGCAGATTCAAAATTCCCATGTGAGCATGGTGAAAACTGCAGACAGACCAGTTGGTGAAACTTGTCATACTACACACAGCTGTGGGCCATTGCCATCCAAATGCTCAATTAGTTTATTATGGCAACAGACACACCATGCTGGTAAAATAACCAGCACATCTGCAGAAACTACAGAAAATAATCAATTATTGAAGAAAGCTATCCACAAGTAACATTACTCTTACCTGTTCTTGTTCTCTTTCTTTCTTTTTTTTTCTCTTCCTAGATGTCCATCTGTTAGAGATTACCCCAGAGAGACAGAAATCCATAAACTATATTTAGATATGAAAAGCATAGAGGGAAGGGGAGGAGAGAAAGAGAGACTGGGGAGGGAGAAAAGGTGCAAAGTTTCATTGATTGGCTGATTTGGTTTGGATTTTTGTTTTTGTTCTTTTTTTTTAATAAATTACTAAAAATACATTAAATGTTTCCAGTTGACCTTTAAAATACTGTAAATATTTCCTATGTGGAAACAGCACAGCATACAGTATGTTTTTATGCAATGTAGCATAGCATTGGTCAATATAAATAGGTTGGTCATAATAGATAATTTCTGACCTGGAGGAGACTGAAATTTTTCAGCAAAAATCTTGAAAAAAATACAGAAATAGAGGTTTTGGGTGCTAATATTTTATTGGCTTTTGCCACAATATTTTATATTGTACCAACTCTACGTAATAGAGCTGGTTTCTTCCCTAAGGGACTTCCTGCTATAGGGAATGAATGCACAAAAATCAAGGTCATTCTTGGTCAGTTTTTATTAATTATTTTTCAATGAATGGATTTGTTTGGTAAACATTTAAAAAGAAAGTAATTTTTTTTCTCTGTAAAAGAAAGACTAGTTTTCTAAAAATTATGTCTTCTTAAAGAAGTTTTTCTTCCACGGAATCAAAGACCAAGGTCCTGAATTTTGAAATAACATTATTTAAGAAGTCTAATTAAAAAAAAAATTCTTCTGGAAATGAGAAGAATGTTAATTTAGGCTTTCAGGAGAAGCAGCAAAACAACTTCTGATATGCCTGAGAATCCACACAAAAGAAAATGCTAAGATGGATCTGATCTAACTGTGCTTTCACATCTGAAGTCGAGCCTGTAGGCAACTCTGAGATGTTCCTATGAATTTGTTCTCAAAGATTCTGGTACAGCCATTCATCTACAATTCACTGTTCTTTCAGCTTTTGTGGTTTCCAGACTACACTGCTTACTGTTTTAGGTAATAAGAACAGCATGTTGAGCCACAGCAATAGAAAAACTATAAATCATTTGATAACCTTAAGAAATTATGGTTGAACTCAGACATTTTTCTAACAGTTTAGAGAATTTAAAGTGGAAAATAGCTATATTTCTGTACCTGTAATTTCTGTCCACATATGAAAAATGCTAAAAGAGGCAGAGTTCAGAGCCAGAGGGAAAGTGGCCTTTACCATGAAGGAATTTTGTATAGTAATAATTAAAACTAAATTTAATCACTAAAAGAGGCTGCAAGGTCAACTGTGTTATCCATAATTATGGTAAGCAATGCGGAAGTTAAGATGAAATACTGAACTCTTAGTACCTGGGGGAGGGGTAAGTAGGATATTTTAAAGCATGAAAACCAAAGCATACTGTTTTATGTGTCATTTTTTTTAAGTTCACTTGAACATGGTAATTGCTCTTAATCCTGACAAAGCAGCAGAACTTTATAGCTTACTTATGTTTCTCAGCTCATGGTTGGCTTTGGGATGTGTGAGCATACAGTATAGTGCGAGGAAGATTTTGTGGGTTTAGGACAGAGACAAGAATATAAATGTTTCCAATTAAAAGGTAAAACAGTATGGTTAATATTATATTTCATTTTAAAACTAAAAGGAGATCATATACAGACACAGGTAGAAAATATTTGTAGGTTTTTTAAAGAACTCTACATGCCACAGTCCCTGATAGGATGCACTCATGAGCGCTGAGGCTGTCTTATGTCACTGTGACAACACTTTTGACAATCTCTGATTGATCATGGCAATTGGAACAAGTATGCATGCACTCTAGGTCTCAGTACTGGGTTTGGTACCATTCAGCATCTTTGTCCATGATCTGCATAACAGGTCAGTTTGATGATGATACAAAGCTGGGAGGAGTGGTGATATGCCAGAGGGTCATGCTGCTGCCCAGAAGGACCTCAGTAGTCTGAAGAAAAGGGTTGACAGAAACCTGAGGCAGTTTAACAAGGAGAAGTACAAAGTCCTGTACCTGAGGACACACAACCCCAGACATCAATTTATGCTGGGGATAACCCTGCTGGAAAGCAACTTCTAGGAAAATGACCTGAGAATCCTGGTTGACACCAAGCTAGCTTTGAGCAGGAAAAGTGTCCTTGCTGCAAAAAGACACAATGGTATCCTGGTTTGCATTAGACAAAGTATTACCAACAGGTCAAGGGAGGTGATCCTTACCTCTGTTCTGTGCTGGTGAGTCCACACCTGGAGTGCTGGGTCCAGTTCTGGGATCCTTAGCCCAGGAGAAATACAATGCTACTGGAAAGAGTCCAGAGAAGGGCCATGAAGATGATGAAAGAACTTTATACAGGAGGAAAGGCTGAAAGAACTAGAACTGTTCAGCCTGGAAAGAGGAGGCCCAGAGAGGACCTTATCAATGACTGTAGGCACCTGTAGAGAGGGTGGAAAGAGGGTGGATCTTTTCAGTGGGCCATTTCAGTGGTGCCTGGGGACAAAACCAGGGCCAATGGGCCCTGCAGCAAAGGAGGTTCCATCTGTGACACGGTGCCAGAGCTGGCTAGCTCTCCCCACAGCATCACACCAGGAGTGGGCTACACCTCAGGAGCAGGAGGACCCGAGGTGCAGCTTAGAGCAGATGCTCTACAGCATGATCTAGTTGTCAGTGCAAGTGTGGAGGCAAAGATGAGGAGGAGATCTCCAGTACAGCTTCCAAAGGGCTTTATTCCAGTGGAGGATCCAGACACCAAAGACAAAGAAATCGCGGTTGCAGGGACTTATAAACTTGGGTGGTTCAAGGGGAGGGTACAAAAATTGGTCCAATGGGGAAGACTTGGGGAGGAGTACAAGGAGAGGTTTACAATATACAAAACAAACCAATAAGGAAACACAGGGGGAGGGAACAGTTTGCATAAACCAATGAGGCATCAAGTAACAGGGGATTGACAGGGAACTCTGGAACAAGGGCTTGATACAAGGAAGAATTGACAGGTTGTGAGAGGATGAACAGGGAACATCTGGGAAGAAGGGGCAGGTATTAGTGTAAATTGACAACTGAGGTAGGAGGGTACAACTTAGGGTGAAACATCAACACGGGGGAAAACAGAACCAACCATGTGGGATAAACTGTAACAGGAACAAAACACACCACAACTCATCTGAACATCAGGATACGCTTTTTTATTATGGTGACTGAGCATTGGCCCAGTTTTCCTATAAATGTTGTAGCCCTCCTTGGATGTATTTAAAAGACATCTGGACACAGACCTGGGAAACCAGCAATAAGTGGCTGTTCTTGAGCAGAGGAGTTGGACCAGACAGCTTCTGAGGTTGGTCTCTCCCAACCTCAATGTATTGTAATTCTGAGACTACCCATATTTGTTCAGAAAGGGATGGAGGACTTCTGCTCTAAAATCACACTTATGTCCTTCAAGTGGTAAACATATTACCCAGCCAGGGAAAATACATGCTGGATTTGGTTCTTTATCAGAAATGCAAATAAGAAAAGTAGCTGTAGGAAGTGAATATTCTTATTTACCTCTGATATCATCAGCATGGAATGATGCACAGGTTGGCATTGCGCATGTGTTAACAAAGCCCAGTCACTTCAGGGAGGAGGACTAGATGCACAAATGATGAAAATCATCTGTGCAGTGAGTCACCTATGTCAGAAGACATGACAGCAGTCGGCATTTCAGTGTTCAATCACCAGTGGCTAGGCTAAGAATGTGTTCTGTGAAATAACCTTCATTATTTTTACAGTCCAAGGACAGTTGAGTGTAGGTGCCTTTAAGAAGCTCAAGTATAAGCACTGGTTTATTTTCTAAGAAATCTATCTGGTTTTCTTACCATATTTTATAAGGCTAGCAGTCCTGGTGTTTAAAATCCAACACCACAAATATATTTCCTTTTCTCTTGCAATGGAGTTCATTACACAGTATCCACAAAGTTTTCATTATTGGCATTTATTTACAATATTTTCAGAGATGTTGGAATGTCTTGATGTCATGAATTGCAGCTCATGTTGCATATCCCATAGTAAAAATAGCAGAAGTAATTAAAAATATAAAGAGTAAGGATTATGCTACTAGCAATTCTTTTTTTCTGTTTATAATTAAGACAATATAATCCAACCAATATTTTCTCAAGAGGAAAAATCAAATCATTTAATTAAAATCAACCTTTATTTTATCACAAAAAATTAATAACAATTGACCATTTTTAATAACAGGGCAAGATCACTTGTATTATTTTTTATCGACAGCAACATAAGTAATTTTCACTCTGACATGCTAGCAAAGAATTAATCTTTTGTTAGTATATGAATAATAGCAATTTAAATTGCTTGCATTGGTGCAACAATAGGTTTTCCATGGATAATTTAAGTAAGTAACTACATACTCTTCTTCCCAAATAAAACTTGACATTTAGATAAAAAATATTGCATCCTTCTTTTGGCCAGTACAGCTGTAAATCTAAGATGTGATGCATTGAATATAGAAAATGAAAGTATTGATGGAGAAGATTTTAAATTACCTGTAGGTACAAAAATAACAATTATGAAAGAAGCGCATGTTTTCCTCTATTACCTGATCTTTATTTTTCCAAGAGACATTATTATCTCTGTAATGTAAATAAGTATTACATACATAAAAGCATGTCAAAACTAGAGAAAATACTTTTTTTGTTTTTCAATAAAGCATGTCTAAACAGGTGGTCTAAATAAATTTTTAATAAGCATATGGAAACCATAATTAAAGTATCCTCACTAGTGCTCAAAAAATAATCCTATGGTGCAATGAAAGGACACAAGGAAAGAGGATATTAAATACTGAGCTAAGGGTAATCTTAGTAAATTCACTTTTCAACTCATATTTCATATGTGGTAGCAAAGAGCTCAAGGTTCTGTTTATACTAAGTGTTTAAGCACCTAATTCATTTGAAATCAATGGGAGTTGAGCATGTGTTCCTGAAGGTGGAGCAGACACATCTATGTACTCTGACAGCTCAGAGCCTGTGTGGACATATTCCTGTTCATCTTCTAGAGCACTGCTGAGACAACAGTGTGATGGAGACTCAGCCTGGTGCAGCTGTCTGCATTCACAAAGTAGCTCTGGGATATTTCATGCATGCCCCTCTATGGGATTTACATACACAGGTGAGGGATTTTAGGGATAATACTAGATCCCCAAGCCCAGGTATATGCCAGACATGTAACATTTAAGGCCTTATGGTAATTACATACATCTGGGCTCCTCTATGTCATGCTGTACTTTGCAACTTCTTTCATTTTGATAACAAGCCCCATGCACCCCATAGTCCATCTCTGAGACTGATGCACCAGCAGGCTCATCCTAGCAATATTAGCAACACAGGGGAAAGATATGAGATAGAGCAGGGAAAAACAGCAAGAACTAGTTCCCACACAACTACATCGTGCTGTGAAGATAACCTTGTAATTATCTGATTACTTCAAGTGCAAGCACCAGCCTCGCACCTTGTCCCAGGCACACTAAACTGTATTACTGCACAATGGCATCCTTGTGGGAAATCACATCTCGGCCTTTTGCATCTTGACAACTGCAGACTCACAGCTGCAGGAAGCTACAAGTGCCCAAGAACAAAAAGCCAATTTGTCTGCGTTCTGAAACAAAGAGAGACCGATTGCATCAGTCCAATTTCTACATCTAAACTCAATCCTGAATTGATCAGGTATTAGCCTTTGGAAGACATCTATACCAGACATGAACAGAACTTGCAGAGCAACAATTGTATCAGGAAGTCCATTACTCTGGAGTGTAAAAAACCATCTACTGCATGGTCTACTTCTCTTATTCATCTGTGACATCCTATACATCATCACTTCACTAAAGTAGGGAAGTCAATTGCACCAGAAGGCTGATAAGACACTCTGATCTGCTATGGAGGTTTGAAAGCATTCTTTGATCCTATTCTGACTCAAAAAAAAAAATCAATCATATTACAAGTCTTTTATGCACAGTTAGACCAGTTTTAGAGGGCAAGGGCAAAGGCAAAACATTTGCATATTTCAGAGTTTCTTTCTTTGAAATATCTTTCCCTGTGTTACTCTTGCAATATGCTGCATGGATACTGATAAGGTGAGGAAGACTGCCTGCTTTGTTTTGTTGTCTAGAGGGAAAGCTTGCTTCACCTGGGAAGATAATTGCTTTCTCCTGGTACCCACACAGTAAACACTTTTAACCACAGCACACAGAGCACTCTAATGCATGCAAAGGAGTTGAGGATCCAAAAACTGTACCAAACAAAAGGCATTTTTTCTTTGTATTCCACCTTCACCTTTCCACCTCACCCCGAGGGAAGCTGATTCTGTTCATAATGGGAAGAAGAAAAGACATTTCCAAGGTCTTACTAATACTTAATTCTGCCATCTGTTTGCCATTCTATATTACATCATAGCATACAAAATTATTGGAACATGACCAATGCCTACCAAGAGATTTTTCACTTGCCTTCTTATTCCCCTGATGAGTCAAGTGTAGCTGCCCTAACACCCTTCTTCCATTTTTACATCTTTTGTCCATTCTCTTCCAACAAGTGAACCTTACTACCTACTCCCACAAAAAGCTGCAGCTAGGTCCATCTAGGTGCTGTATGGAGAATTTAATTTCTGCAGGTTTTCACAGGTACTGATTTAAGCTAACAGATACATATTATCCACTGTAAAAGAAAATTACTGTTTTCATTACTAAGAAAACACTTTCCTGTTGTCAAAAGAAAGCAGAAATTATGTCCTTGCATTTAAAAGGCTTTTGGGAAGAAAATAGGCATTGAAATAAGCATTGAATTCCTGCTTGCTGTCTGCTTCTTACGAGACTTTTTGTTCTTTCAAGGATGAAAAGGCCATACTTCCTTCATGTCTACTGCGATTAAATGAAGCCTGTATCTGGAGAATATATTCACACAGGACACCTTATTTCAACAGGGAAAACTCAATTTAGACACAATGATTTTAAAGGCATGGGATGGGCCTCCACCCCTGGGACTGTCTAAAATCATACACATTCAGGCTTTCTTGTAGCCTCTCAGAAAAGGAAGACAAGAAGTATGAAAACAGGGATTACTCTAACTTAGCCCTTAAAATAGAAAAGAGTTGTGATTACCAGCACAGTAAAGAAGAATCTGCCATCTTATTATATTTTTTCTTTATTTTGGGGGTGTTGGCAAACCAATTCTACCATCTTCATGTTCGAGGTAAGTAATAACATCTATGACTTGTCCCTGAAATATGTACTTACATTCAAGTCCAAGGGAAGATAGAGATGGCTTTAGGGATAAGACTTGGTCCTAAGAGTTTGTCATATTTCTCCTGATTCTTCTGTTTCCCCTCATCTAAGCAGTGCTTAAGAGCTGCAATTTCTTGTGAGCCCTTACAAGTTTTCCTTCCACCATCTGCAGAATGGGACAGCCATACTTCTTGGGAGGGCATGAACAGGCTCCAACAAGTATACATGGTGTTTTCTTGCAGATTGAGAGGTGGCAAACATTCCTCAGGATCCACCATTTATAGGATATGTGCCTGTTAAGTCAACACAGTCTACTTCAGAAAGGGTCTCAGTGGAAGTCTGCTGGCTCACGAGAGGGGCCATCATGAGCAAAGGAAGCCTGACTTCTCTATGGCATGGATGGGGATGGAGCCTTAACTGTAGGTGCACTTGGTGGCTGGTGGTCTGTGGTCTCTTTTCTGATCATGCTGTCTGGATTAGCAAACTGATTTATAACTGTTAGAGTCCAGTGAATTAAAAGCCTACTGATACTTTGAGGTTGCCATTTGCACACTTCCCAATTGGAAGTGTCTGTCACTGAGTAGTCTGTCTGAGTAGCTGAGAATGTTCTTCAGCCTTTTTCACCTTCTTTCCATCTTCTTCCCAGATAAGAAAAGCACATCACCACCACAAGCCTCTGTGCTCCCCAACTCTATCCATAGCAATAATTATGTGGAAGAAAAGCTCTGTGTTCTCCACTACCAGATAATTTTGCACAGCTGGAGCACAGCTAGAAGTTTGTTCTTTATCGTTGTGCTATGAGAGGTGGAAAGAGTGACATCAGGCTGTTTGTCTATTAGTATCCTGACACACAGATTTATCTCATTCAACTAAGGTGACTACAACTAACAAGCCAAACCTAAGTTAGATGTCCAGGCTGCCTCAAAAATCAGCGTTCAGACAAATAACTCCTTTCTCTGGATTACTAAACTCTGGCACCAAACTTGGTATAGACTCTAACCTGTAGGTACTGAAAGTTAAAGATGGAGAAAGCCCTCAGTGTTCTGTTCAAAATTTTCTGAAAAAATGCTTATTAGCTGAAACAGAGGTCTGTAGAATTGTACTCCTTTAATACAATACAGAATACTCTGGAGCATTGGATTGGTGTACCAAAACTAGAGTAAAACCCAAAGTTAAATAAAAAGACAAGGGATCCTTCAAACCCATCTCAATTTGAATTAACTATTAACTTTCATTCCTTCTGGGGCCCAATCTGAATTGTCCCAGTTCTGCCATTTGCATCAGCCTCTCCTGGGATTTTATTACTCATTGACAGCACCATATCTGCTGAGATGTGGTTTAAGGATACCAAGAGGTATGTAGTAATATTCCTTACATCCCTGCAGAACAGTGATATGGTAGCAGCCTCCAAGAACCAAATCTAGTATAAATCTCCGGACAAATGCTTCTCAAGAGTGTAAAATGCAGAACACAGAATACATCCAGATGCATTACAGAAACCAAGTGATAGAGTGTATTAATAAAAACACTCTGGACAATAAAAATTCTGCCATTTTAACAATGTTTTCTCATTACACCAAAAGAGGTCAATCTAGTTATTAAGAGTTTGAAAAAAATACATCCCGTTTAATATAATTATTTTGTTAGACAAGTTAATTAAGGTAAAGTAATGCAATCTAGCAATTGTATTCTTCACTTCATAAACAGCATAACAGAATAAATGTTGAATTTATTTAAATTGTTTTCTTTTCAGCAAACTTACTCACAAAGACTAAGCCTATTCTGACAAAATCCACATCATGTTGAAATTCAATGAAAACAAGTAGGAAGGAGATTGCAAGCACACCACTAATGCTATCCAGAATGGATATGCAGACCATGCTCTATAGCCAATCAATCTAACATGTAAGAACAGGAGGATAATTAACTTCAAATTAATGGCCAATAAAGAATTAGGTACACAGTAAGCCAACTTCTCAGCTATGCAAATTGGCACAAATGTAGGACTTGGTCTACTCTGTGCCTCATAAATCATTGCAATTATAGACAGTAACACTAGAAAACAAGATCTAAATGTTGTTGCATTTACCCCCTGCCCAAAGGTGGGATCATTTGTACTGACGTCATTCCTCACAAAAGCTTGTCCAGTCTGTTTCAGAAACACCCAGGAATGTGAAGTTTATAACTTCTCAGCAACCTGCTCCTATTCTTAACTGTGAGAATATTTTTTTCTCAATGTCTGATCTAGGTCTTACCTGCTGCAATGAAACCTTCCTTGTCCAACAAACATCAAGGGAGAGATTCTGTATCACAGCCATATTTTGCATATCCTTCTGTCTTTTTCTCTCTTTTTCTCTAAACCATCTTAGATATTCCTGTCTTTCTGAATCAGCCATGGTTTATCTATTCTTTTTTCTGTACCCTCTGATCTCTCTCACTAAATTCTTAACCACAAAGAATTACTATAAATACTGAATACACAGTAACCACTGTATAGCTAAGTCTGTGCTCTATAAAGGTACAGGCCTTTGAACTGCCAGAAGGGTCTCACATATTTTGAACAGAAATACATGGATGAATCAATATGAGAATCTGGACTTCAGCATCTCCTGAGAGCAAGTGCCTGTGAATCTCATCCTTCTGTTTTTTGAAGATTGAAATTCATCCATTGATGCCAACTCTCTCTATGAGTTGAGCTTATACGCAGGAATGTTCATTAAAGGATATAATTTTGCCCCAGATAGGACAGAAATGGTTTTGAGTTCATATCTTCTGATCTGCTTTGATACTCTTCTTTTTGTTAGTTTCCTTATTATAGACCTTAAAATTCTTTCAAGTAACACATCATTGCCTGCTGATTCTGATGATGAATTTTAACAGGATGAATTTAATCCTGGAAAAACAGACATTTGAATTCTGATACTTGCTATGCGAATTTGAATTCTGATACTTGCTATGCAATAGGAATGTATAATCCTTCATAATCTCAGTCTGTCATAGTGTAGTAGAAAGGAATTTAAAATAAACTGTTAATTATACTTATTTAATATTGCAGTGTTAAACCATTGCCTTTGCTGAATCACTGCAATCATTACTTTCCCTCAGAAATGAAATTTATTTGTTGATCATCTGAATTCTCTTATTGCTAGACATGAGCAACTTTTCTTTGTTTTTTTGGGGGTTTTGTTTATGTTAGATTTTTCTGGAGCTTTACCAGTGAGGTCAATCCTTCCTACTTTAAACAAGTGATCAAGATAACTACTTTGTTCACATCACTGATCGCAAAATGCGTATTGATAATAAAGTCCTCCTTTGATAACCAGGTCACTCTGGATTTTGTTGGGCATGAGACAAAAGAATTTTGCAAGCAGTGACTCCCCTGAAATATTTTTTTCACAAATACCATTTCTTGGCAGAGTTTGTCAGGTCTAATCCTTTTGTTTTACCTGCTGTTTATTGTTCATTGTGTTGCTAACTTTTCACCTCAGTTATCACACCATTGTACATCTTTTAAGATGCCTTTAATAACTCTCATCAATCTCCCTGTATTGACTCAAGTAACTTCATATATCATCCTAACCTCCAGCAATTAAAGTCAGGGTGAATATTTCAAATGCAGCATATTTCTCCTGGTCCTTAAGTTAGGTCTGGCTATCTTGATCTTTTAACAGAGCACAGCACGATTAGCTCAGACCCTGAAAACAGTGAACATTTACTCAGATACAGTGCTGTGCTTATTCAATTCACACTTCAGAGTGGGCCTGTGCAATACCAGCTATATGTGGACCATCACTCAGAGATGTAGGTATTCTCTGGTATTTTTCACCTTAGCCAGATGAGTGTCCTCCATTCAGCTCCAGATCCTGTTAAGGTACCACTGTGCATCTAAACTGGTTTTTTTCAGGTCTGAGGGAACAAGATACCATCACAGTCCTTCCTATATTCATGCACTGATTCTCTTGGGAAATTGGGAGGTTTCCAACTGGGTAAGAAAGTGCAAAGGTTAAAAGTTATGCATTACATGCTTCTAGGTTTCCCAGACTAAACAGTGAAGTACTGGCACTGCAGGAGAAATTCTCTCATAAGCATAATTTATTCCTGTGTTCTTCTGAGTAGTTGCCTTTTCCATATGATTCGTCATTAAGAATGTTTCTCACTGAAAACTTCCTTTGCTATCTTTGTTTGAAACATTCTTTTTATATTCATCTTACCAAGAATAGCCATTGTAGGCACACACTCTCCCCAGAAAAAAAAAAATAGAGAAAAACTCATTTTTCCTAGGATCCTGGGCGTCTGCTTTTCCCCCCCTCCCCTCCACCTTCTTTTGTTCTGGTTTGGTTTGTTTTTTTTTCTTTCTTTTCCTTATTTTTGAGGCAGAAGGAGCCATAGCAAAGCTTATCTAGCTATGTGGAGGCTTGTCTCACCCTCCACATGACATTCCAATGGTTGGATATCCTTAGTATCTGACCCGCAGCTTTACTTAAACTTCAATGTTTAGCTCCAAATATATGTCCTTAACTAGAAGATTGCAAATAAGAGAGAGGCACTATCTTCCTAAATCATTCAAAATGATTTTGAACCTTCCAGTTCTGAATTTCAGATAATCCACTGGAGATGAAGGCTGCAGGACTGAAATTAATTTACTGTTAGAGTAGAATATGCCCCTGTGATAAAATTGGGCTAATAGGGAAGCAGAAATAAAAGAAACTAGTTCACTGTCTCTGAAGCATCTTACATCTGTGAATACATTCTGGGAGTAAAAAAAAGAGATTTTTTTTTTTTACTATAGAAATTCAGAATTTCCTCTGAATATACCCAGAAAGACCTTGAACACAAATAGGTATTTCAGCAGACACTCTAAAGATGCAGAGATATTTCACTTGTCCAATCAAGATTCCGATTAAAAACTGAAACCTCCTTGAAGGGATGATACAACTCCAAAGACAACAGATGAAAAAGTTATGAAAAAAGTTAAGACAAGTTATTATTTCTGCCAGTTCAGAAATATTTTCTGCACTGCACTTTTGGCTGCAGTGCCCAATGTACTTTGCAAAGAGCTGATTGAATTTCTACCACTTAATGTATTGGAGGTGAAGGAAAAAGGGAAAATGGAAGTTGTATTCTACAGCTCGTCAAGGGATATTTTTGTAAATATATTTCAAATTTTCTTTTGGCCATTACATGGTAAATACAGAATCATATTCTGAGTTCACTGAAGTGTAAACTCAAAAGAGAAGGTTATACCAAACTCTCTGAAAAGGTGAGAGAGATGACCCAGGCAAACACCACCACCAGTACTAACTCCATAAGCCCATAGCTTACACATAAGCATGATGGGAGTAGAGGCAAGGGTTAAACATCTTTTTCAGTCCTCAAGTGATTTGTTTCTGCCTCTGCCATCCAGGTTTCTTCTCTTATCTCACTAAGCCCAAGGGGCAAGAAGGAGAGGAGAAAAGTCTTTTAGCTTCTCTAAGACATTCTTACTCCTACAGACTCAGAAACAATCCCATCTTCTGTTTCCTCGCTTGGCAAACCTGAGTTTACCCACCATCATTATGTCTTGTTGAAATCTTCCTCATGAGGGAAGTACTTCAAAGCTTCAGAAAAAGTACCTAATACAAGCCTATTCTTTGAGGATATAGGCTCAAATGCACTTTTCTTGAAGTTGGGTCTTCCCAAGGTGGGAGAAATGGAAGAACTGGGGAAGGGTTGGGATCTTGCCAGATAAGATCTTCTGGGCCAGTATCTTAACAATTCAGCCACCTTCCTCAGTGTAGGTATTTTTGCCAAAGAAATGTACTGAAACATTAGACTCTGCCTGCTACTCTTAAATTGTTTTTGTTTGCTGTGTGAGTTAGCAGAGATTCATGAATGGCACTGGTGACAAAGCACCTTGACACCTCTGTCCCTGGACACATTTCAGAGAAGCTAGCATACATAATCGTGTTTTTGCTGCAGATCCTCTGCAGAAAGATTTGTGAATTTACTGGCTCCATCATGTGTCCTCCAAAGAACACTGCAACGGGTAAAACATTCCTTACTTTGTTCATGTTTCTAAGCTTATGAATGAAAACATTCCAGTTTTAAAATAAACCCTTTGGGTTACAAATGGCTCTGCAATACGTCTGATGACTACACCTGCTTGGCTGGGAATGAATAGTCACACTTGTTCTTCATGATAAGAAAATCAAAGTAAACACAATATCTTTTGGTTTTGTGTTCTACTGTCAAAGCTGAATTACAATTTTTTTGACTTGCCAGTATTTTAGAATAATAATGATCTTAGTTACCAGATTGAAACATAGCTGCTACATTCAGCATCAAGCCTGACTCTGGTTCATTTTAATTTGCTCACTGTGGTTTTGTGCAAGTAACATAATTTTCTGCTTCAGTTAATCTGCTGTCAGTACTTTGTTACAGGGGAATCTGATGGTATATGTGTGCAGGTCATCATAGAGATTTAGAAGATCTTGGAGGAAATCCAAATGTCACAATGTGCCCCAAAAATATACAGTATTATTAAGATATCATATACTCTATTAAATATTATTTAATTAATATTCCTTGCAGATTTTTTTGCAAGAGAGATAGAATCACTGACTCTCTTTGTGAGACATCCTTCAAATGCTATGTACTTTGCTGAAAGAGAAAATACAGAAGGCCATAATGGTACTTAGGACTGTGTTGTTCAGAATGTATACTAGCTGCCATTTCTGCTTGATGTGACATGGTTAATGTAGCATCCTACAGGCAGCACATTTATTAACTACTGCGTGAATGCAATTAATTTTTCACAGGAGTCACCTGAATAAATGCACGATGTCAACAACTGTGTATGTGTACATCTGAGTTAGTCCCCCTACACTCTCTTTGTAACCACAGAAAAGAAAGCATCTTTAGGAAGAGGTCCATCCTGATCTGAGACAACCAACCCAACTATACCACATAAAGTACAGTCTAAAACTTCCCTCCTGTGTCTTTCCAGTAACTACAAAAGGAGCTGCAATGATTAGTCAAACTGCAAACATTGAGACTGTTGTTATCTGAAGACGGGTGAAGTGAAACCTACATCAAAAGTTGGGGTGTGTATACAAAGGAACTCGATTCACAGTTCTACCAGAAGAGTATCAAGTAGTCTTTAATAATTTGCTCCATTTCTTCATTTAAATGAAGGTGATAATGAGATTTATTCATTAAGAAGACTTTTGCAGAACTTGGGTGAGGGGAAGTGTTTTATCTCAAGCAATAATATGACATAGAAGGGCCATTTTCACTTCTCTTCTGAAAATGTCTGTTTTGGTTTCAATCATGTGTCAAAGATGAAATACTGACTGCAGTGACTTCTTATCAGGTTAACTCGTATCACTGAAGATTTCCAGTTTAATCATATTAAGTAAACTACCTCTGAAAATATTAAAAATTTTGACACTTCTTTTTGCCAACCTGTAAGTATTGCTTTTTCATAGCATGGCTCATTTCAGCATAACACAGACATAACAAATAAGAGGCTAGGTCTAAAGGCAATATATGGAGGTGTAATGTAATATAAAGGCTAATGGAAGTGTGGCATCATTTTTATCCCCTTCTGGCAAAACTGTCCTAAATTTATAGTCACTGAGTAACACAATGAAGTACAGCAAGAATGAGAGAAGGGAAACATAGAACTTCTTACATGACATTGAGCCAGGCCTACAGGTATCTTGTCATTTGAATATGAAAATCAAAGCATGAAGTTTAGAATGTGTACTAATCGAAGTGCTAACATAAATGTTTGTCACTGCTGAACTTGAGGATACTTAGGAAGAGAATACTTAAAAAGAGAATTACAAGAGAATACTTAAGTATAATAAAATTTTACTCCAGACATATTTTATACAACTCCCTTAAAAGCCACTATACCAGTAAAACATATTCCTAATTCTGATAGTTCCTATGGCTGTCTCACAGTAAACAGCATTGTTCATTTCAGGTGGCATAAGCTGCCACCCAAAATCTAGAACTGTCTGTATGTGAGAGGTGTGAGAATATTGCCTGTTTTGGCCACAGGAATGGCTCAGAGGACACATTATATAAGCTTCGCACTAAAAAGCAGCACTGTCATTCTTAAGTCATCGCAAAGGTTTGGTTGCTAATAAACTACATAACACAGGTATCACTCTTGAACTTAAATAGAATACTGGCTGCATTTCATCTAAGGGAAGTTGCAGTAACTTGAGGAGATGGATTAGTATAAAAGGAAGAAAAAATATCACTCTGAGCTGAGAGTTGATCCAGCTGGAACCTACACCAAGTAGAAGATTCCAGGCTGAGTGGATAGCAAATCTCCAGTTGTATGGGTTTTGTTTGCTTGAATTGTTTTGTCTTTGTTTAATCACAAAATATCTACACTGGAAATAAAAGCTTCTGATAAAAATATACCACTTTTAATTTAGTTCTTGTGAGGACAGATTTTTACATGGTGTAATTCTGGTCAAGAATAGAACGGAAGGAAGAAAATTAACATCTATTAGGTAGCCACCATGTAACTAAGGTACTCCTTTTAAATGTGGAACACTCAGTCTCCTGTTGTACTCTCTTTGAAGATAACTGAATCTTCAACTCCAATAAGCTGATTGCTTGAGTTTTGGTTACATTCTGCGCTGAGGTGAAGACAGCTATGAAAAATAGGGAATATCTCAGGAATCTGTAGGAAAGGCATTTCTGAGTCAGGTTTTCCAGGGCAACAATTATCCTATCATGATAAAACAGCAGGATTAAGTTTTAACTGAGTCTACGGTGCATGCAAATTTTCCTGAATAAGTCAAAACCTCTCCTCTTTCACATGTCAGGACTACCAGCACACTTGTTTGATTGGACTAAAAGATAAATGATAGATGTTGATAGATGCTGGGACATGGAGGCATGGCATTGCAGTAGGGAATATGTAAGTGTGCTCCTTGCAGAATCAGATCATCCCATCAGTATTATTTTCAGTCAAAATTGTTTAATCTCATGGTCATTTCGAACCTTTCCCCGGAAGTAAGGAGAAGTTAAAGAACTGCAATCTTTTTGCATCCTATGGGATCCACAGTGTCACACATTTTCAAGTGTAATATGGATGTATTCACCTCTTCCCCCTGCACCTAAAAAAATCTGGATGGACATTAAATAATTAAATTGTGTGCATTAAATTGAGATTATGTCATTTGGGCTCACTGTAACTAATTTATTGCCTTTGGTATTGGGGTACAATTATTTTTTGCATAGAACTAAAAATATATGTTGAGCAACTAGTGAAAAATATTTTATAAGTAAAACAGATTAAAATCATCCTTTCTTCTTTACATGTCTTAATAAGCAAATTTTGAGGGAGAATAGCAATCTGACTTTATCAAAGTAAACAGTGAGTTTATCCCTTTCTTTTTTTTGTTTCCACAGTTACCTTTTAAAATGTATTTTGAAAAGTGACTATATAATAGGGATATGTATGAAAATATGTGTATTATCATTATTATTATTATTATTATATGACTGAATAGATTTTATCTGTGCTTACACTAGCAATAAAATTAGAAATCCTCCATCGAGGGAAAATAGGAAAGAATGAAACAGGAGAAGAGCTGCATTTTATCCAGACTTACAACCAGTAAACCACACTCCATTTTCACAATACTCTCCTCTGAGAGCCCATTGTCATGTTTGTGCTCAACTGTGCTGGTTTCCATTAGATGTTTCTGGAGACACACAACACTTAAGATCCATACATAAAAGGCCACTAAAACATTAAGAGTAATAAGGGGCTTACCAGGCTGTTGCAGAACACAAATATCACAGCTTGTGTATCACAGAAATGAAAAGGTGAGCATGGTCTAAATATATGCATTGGGAGTTCAGAAATTTTCTGCCTTTTATGAATTTTGTGACTTCTAAAAAGTAAGACCAGACTAAATAGTTCACCTGGTAATCAGAGTTGTGCAGCAGCTCTAGACGAATCTGCAGGAGTCCACAGATCTTCCAAAAAGCAGCTCTGAGCCTCAGGGTCAAAGATGTATTAAGAGATAAGACAGTCCCCAAAGGTGTCAATGACATTTTTCCTACAACTTTTGAGGTAATTTGGATGGCTTTCAACATATACACAATAGAAAGATTGCCCCTGACCTTAGCCTAGACAGGCTGATCCTTCCCCAGGAAATATTCCCCAGGAAAGGGAAAAGGGCATGGAAGCCTCTTCATCTCTGGCACCTTTTCCACCATCTTTTACAAGCCTTGTCCTTGGCAAGGAAATTTTGAACTGATGAAACATGTTCACCATGTGTGCAGCCAGAATCAGCTGCCCATGCTTTGGCCTGCAGCGTTGTGGCCACAGCTGGCAGCCCAGCTGGGGAAGGCTGGCTCCACAGCCCAGCTGTGTTTTGGAGCTGACCTCAGAGCTCATGTCTGCTCTGGGGTCAGCTGACTGAAAAATCAACAGCTGGCCAAACTTCAGCTCCTTTATACTGACCCAAAAGGGACCAAGAGATGAGAGGAAAGGTTCAAAACAAATAAGGAAGATATATAACATTAAATCCAGGGTTTAAACCCACAGGTGACACGCAATGTAAATACAGCTGTAATATTGTGAATCCTAGGATTCTGGATTGTTTAGTCCTAATCCAATTGTAGTAGATTTTGATGCCAAAAGTGTTTAGCCATATGCAAATAAATGTTTACTGATGGAGTAATTAGAATTACTACAGCTGTAGAAAAGTAAATAAAGTAAAAAAGCCTTTCTGAAAGCCATCAAAAGGTCACAAATTTTGTCTGTGTGGCATAATAAAAAGCAATGTCTGCAGCCACAGGCTTTATCCCAATTTGCACATGCACTTCACTCTACATCTAAGAGCAAAATCCTAAAATAACCTGTTGATTAATCTTTATATCCTTGTAAAGCTACATTAAAATGCCCCCAAGTTACTTCAAAACCCAAAACCAAAGAGTAAAAGACGTACCAAATTCACTCACTACTTTGAGTCCATTGTTGCCAAAATACTCACAGAGGGTCAACAAAATAATTTTCATTTCATGCTGAATTGATAATATGACTGCAGACAACTCACAAACATTGAATCCTCTTTCCAAAATAGATGAATGCCTACAGATGTAATTAAGTCCAAAGGATATCTCAGTTTATTCATAAATAGTCATGGCTAAAAAGTAAGGAGCAAAATATAAATACATGGTCAGAGACATATTTTCTAAATGTGTGGCCATTTCATTTAATTATTTGATATTGCATTGATTTATTCTTTTCAATGACAAACGTCATGGTAGAAAGTTAGTGCATTCCACAATTTCTGACAAAAAATCACATCTTTCCTTTTTTATGTTGCAAAGTATTTCATTCATCATTGATTTCAGGGTTTTTCTGTTACTTTTCTCTTTTTTTCTGTTATTTTTCTTTGTCTTTAAAAGTTGACAAAGGAGAGAGATGTTATTTAAGCAAAGGTGAAAAACTGCATTCAATTTCTTTTTTGTTTATTTAAAATTTCAACAGCTTTCCACTGCATGTTAATATGGAATTTGTTATTGTTGCTGTATTTGTATGTTGCTGGATGTCAAACTATCCAGGTTTGTTGGGAAATTTATAAATCTTTAATAGTAGTTCTAATGGCGTCACATTTACAAATTGGAAAAAAATAACTCAGAATGTCATCTTAAATTACATAAACCCAAGGTTTATGATTCTCAAGCAACGTAAGATTTGATAGTTCAGATAGGTTGGAAATAATTCATTTGACCAAAATATCAAACAGTCTTGGGATTCCAATAACATAAAAGTGTGATTTTTAAGTGTCTAAACATTCACTTCACTGTTTCATTTCTTTAGAGGAGTTAGAAAATCTCTTAGAGATTTTCTGTGGGAATCAAGTTGTTTAGAGGAAAATGACATTCTATTTTTATAAAGATTTTAAGATTTTCCAGTTGACTTATAATTAAAATGAAATGCAGAAGTGCTCTCTTTGTTCAGAGTGAATTTCAAAACTCTTAGAATAAAAAGCAGTGAAGATGTTTCTGTTTCTAGTGAAATAAAACATTTTAACACCTGAAATGATTTTAGAATTTCACAATGTTGCTAAAAATCATATTGATATTGTAAGACAAAATATTTTTATTTGGATACACAGTTTTAAAAGTCCCCTAATCAGACCGATTAAAAAGATGCCAAAATAGCAAAACTGGTGTTCTTTTTTCATATTAATATATATATATTTCAAATTTGTATGTGTGAAGAGGTTTTGAGTAGTCTGTTGTTTAACTTTCAGAAAAAGGCAGTATCTAAAGTCATCTTTTTACACTGGACAAACAGTGCTTTGCACAAACAGCCTTTTCATTGGTGATAACTTTTCTACCTTAACCATTTGGAGCAGAAGGAGGATTATAATTCCTTTTTACCCTAATAAAGCTCATAAAAATTACACAGTCTTTTCAGATTATACAGAAAATGTCTTCAAAGTGTGACACAGAGTTAAAAATTATTAAAATATTTAAAATATTATTAAACTATTTTAAATATATTTTTATTGAAATATTTAAATTTTTAATATATTTTAATTGAAATATTATTGAAATATTATTGAAATATTATTGAAACATTATTGAAATATTATTGAAATATTAAAATATTTTAAATCCCATTGGTGTTACAGATTTGCAAAAGCACCAGCTGCAAGTGAAGGAAGGAAGAAGTCACTTGGAAGATTCTCAGCTTGATAAACCTAATAAACTGTAACTGGTCAACTACAACCTGCTCAGCAAACTTGTGCCTACCAGCAATGAAAAAGTGTCATTTTCAAGGGCACCATGAAGGACAGAATACTGAAGAGCATACTGAGGAATTTCAACAACTTTAAAGGGACAAGAAATGATCAATCCTTTCCCTCCACACGTTTCTTCTCTGTATGCCAGGCACTTCACTTTGAATGCAAAAGAGCTTAGAGGTGGAACTTCTGGGTAGATACCAAGGATTATCAGCCTTGTGGTTAGAAGAGTTTTCAATTAAGCTCTTCCTTTGCATCCAATACCTGGCCTTTCATTTATTTTTATTTTTAAGAAAAATTCTAATCTATGAAATTAAAGTTAGTAACAGTGCAAGTGTTTTGTATTTTTTTTTCAGGATGATGTCTGTTTCCAGAAGAAATAATATTACAAAGAAAAAAAGATATAAAATAAGTAAAATGGCATGTATTTTTCTGGTCTGAATGACGATCAACAAATACATGTTTAAATCATATTCTAAATTATAGGTAAAAAATTAAAATATTAGGAAGTAAAGTGGAGGTTTGAAATTAAATATTGAGTTAAAAGGAGAAATAATTAAAGATTTATAGAAAATCAAAGAAAGAAAATTATTTTTCCACTGTTATGTAGTTATCTATTGATCCCACAAAACACTAATCATTACACAAAGTGAAATTTCTTTAACACAGAAAACACTGTGAAAAATATTGTTCTTCCAGAAATTTGCTTGTAGTTTACAAAGTTTAAAAATCCCTAAACCACACCAAAAAAGGGCAACAAAACACACCTTTGGCTAAAATAACCAAACCCAAGCATTAATATAACAGCTACCACAGTCTGGCCTCCTATCCCCAGTGCTTTGGATGTGGGGATTTGTTTCCCTGAAGAGAACTGAAAGACTTTTCTATCCAGAACCACAGCAGAAATTCTGCACATAGACCAATTTCAATACATTTGAAGATTAAAGGCACTTTTCTCTGGACAAGTCTCCCTGGATTTTCTTCTATATTATTATTTGGAAGCACATTTTATCCTCAGTATAGATAGAAAGCCATAGAAGTTGAATGGTATTTTTCAAGTACTCTGTGACATGTATATTCACCCCAGACATCACAGCTCAGTTGTGATTCTCTATGGGATATCCCTTTTCATTTTGCCACATTGCACAATTTACGTCTACATTTTCTTTTCTCCTGGATTCTCTTGAGCTTGTTGTTTATCCTGGGCCACCAAAACTGAAGCAAGTTATTAATATTACATCTGCTTTAGGTATCCATTAATGAATATTGTTTAAAGAATTCCATGTTTAGGCATCAGCACATCACCATTTGCCTTACACAATGCTTTGCAACGACCTATCTGGTTCAGAACCTTATGGTAAATCTCAGGCACAGAAAGACCCTGGGCTCAAGGAGAGATGGGAGTCTCTGTAATTTAAGCCCTGGCAGCTGGCACCACCTTACATGCTAAATTAAAGTACTGTACAGTGATGCATCAAGCAGACCCAAGGGCAGAATCTGGCCCTGTAAAAACAATCATTTTGAGGGCTAGAAGATGACGTCTGCATTTGCTTCCTCATCTCAAAGACAGAGACACATTCTGCTTTCCCAGCACTTTGTGTTTTCATGAAAGCCATCAGCATTAGATACATCAAACTGCCTTCACTACAAGCACCCCTGGATAACTTGTTTATTTCCACAGCTTCCAGTCTGATTTGCTGGAGAAGGTCTGCCAGCCCAGCCTGTTCAATAGCCATCCCCGTGAGTCATAACACAGCAGCTCCAGATGGAACATAGGGCAAACATCTCCCTCCAGAGTTATCACCAACTCAGTTCCCATCAATCAACCAGCAGCTGGGACTGAAGAAACATTCACTGCTTTGCCTGACTAGCTCATCCCAAAGACTCAGCACATTAGAGCTGTGCTTTCTTTCACACCCAATCCTTGACAGTGAAAAAGCCTGAAGAATCACAGATTTCCTATGTGGCTACTCAGCCTACAATCTTCAAGCATCATGTTGTGATACTTAGTGAGCAAAAGAGGCTTTGTCTTAGCATTTTGATTTGGTGTTTTTATTCAGGGAATGAAGCTTCCTGGCTTAGAGGTGAGATCTTGTCAGTCTCCACTCCATCCAAGAGACAGAGGAGCATTGCATGTATTATTCTAAAAGCACAGGGGCAAGTGATTGGCAAGCCAAAGGCACGTCTGGGTTAACATGTGGGAAGCATGCACACTGAGTAAATGCGACTGCTCTTGCCTGTTCTGCAGTTGGTGGAAGTAGCAGGAGTTGGCTGGTGAACTGTGGCAATGGTGGGAGTCCAGTTTTTGCTCTGTAGCAGCAGACGTGGCAGGAGGTGGCTGTTCCTTGAGCCAAGACAAAAATGGAGAGTGAACAGTTGGAGCACTCCAGCAGCAGAGTTTTGGCATGAAGCTTCACACAAACGCTGCCTCTTGCCAGGGTGACCTGCTGGGCTGTGCTCTCTCAGCCGTCACCTGCGTGTGGGGAGGGCTGCAGAAGCTAACACCTTTGGGGATACAAAATAAACAAAACTGCATGACAAACAAACACATGGGTACCTTCTGATCTGTTACAAGCACAGGCTGCAAACACCAGAGTATTTCTCTGATCAGACTTACCTGGGGTGGACTAGATTTTCTGTGAGTTAATAGCCCCACACTCCCAAACAAGGATGTTTGCTTTTACAGGAGATGATGGGCCTGCCTAAGTGGGAATGTGGTCTGCAGGTCTGACTGCTGTTTTCAGGAAGAACATTCAGTGCCCCAAACTTGCCCCTCCATGCTGTGAGCAGGCCCAAGTCTGAAGTCTCCTTTTGGGGCATTTAAAAGAAAAATAATAACCCAGTATTTTCTGGCCATGCATTCAATAACAAGAGAGAGACAGATCTACACCACAAAATTTAGGGTACATTTTAGGGGTGCCTATTTAATAGAAATTTAATTAAAGACATAGTTCTGAATCTGAGCTTTGGCTAACTATGCAAAGGTGTTATTTTCCTGTGCTACTTGGACAGAGTGGGCAAGATAACTTTGCATTACTTTAAATGTATTCTTCTGCTAAGTATTTGACTCAAATAGTGTTGGAATTGTGTACCTGAGGCAAAAAGGAATGGTGAGCAGATAAAAAGAATATCATACACTGCAGGACAGAGAAGAGAAAAAAAAGTCAGTCCAAGAGGGACAAAAACAGTAAAGAAAGAAATTCAGCTGGGAAATGAAATCTCACTATATACAAATTATATCTGGAAAGAGAGAAGGAAATCTACTTCTGTAGGCTGGCCTTTTGTGAGTATCACTTTTATGCCTAGCTTCTATATAGGTAGCAGACTTTGCTTTTGCAGAAAACCTGCATTAGGAACAGAAAGCTTGAATCACCTATAAGGAAAAAGAGAAAGGCCATAGGGCTAAATCATAGGAGTCAAAGATTTGAAATATTGAGCTAAAGGTACAAAGCCAAAAAATACAGTGACAAATTCATGAATTCTACATAGTTACTCCATTCAACATAAGGTATTGTTCACTGTCTCTAGTCCTGGGAGATATTTTATTCACCTGGAAAATTGCCTTCAGTCTGTCCAAAATAGTATTTTAGTTCTAAGATATAGAAATGTCATTAAATAGAGGGCATTTGACATTGCCGTAGGGCTTCCCAATTGAAAAAATGCTCTGTCAGATAAGGGAATTTGGCATCATTGTATTGTTATTATCTACTGAAGCTAAGTAAAAAATTACACCTTCTTTGCACCTCTTATACTTTGTAGTCTCCAGGGAAATCAGGCAGATCAAAACCAAGTTAAGATTCCATATTTTCAATCAGAAGAAAAAGGAGTTTTCAACCTTGTAAGCTGGGCAAGTGGATTGCTCCCCAGTTTTAACCAAGGGAGTGAAATACCAAAGCTCAGTTGGACTCTGACTCTTTTTATGATTTCCCATAGTAGTACTGAAGAGAGCTTCTCTAGCCTTTTGAAAAGAATCTGTAAGATTTTAACATGTCCTATTCCACCCCATCTCCTTTTTTCCCAAACTCATAATCACTGGAAAATTGTGTGCAACTCAGTGAGAAAATAGGCTTGTTTGTAGTTTAAAACAATGTGTCTGTTTCCTTAGAGCAGTGTTCTGCTCATTCCTAAGATTTCTTCTCTCAACCCACCTATCACAATTCAAAAATGTCATGTTAATGCTTTATAGACAGACTCCTTCTGGATTCTTCTTAGAAACAGCAGCATCCTTGAATAATTTATAGCAGTCTGTTTCTGCTCTATTTTTTCTTTCCTGCACTTCAGTAAGCTTCCATGAAGGAGGGGGAGAAGGAATCAAGTAAGTAACTGTTAGCAAGTGTCTGCCTCTCCATCCAGCATTTGTCTTCTATTATCCCCATCCCTCCACCATATCAGGAAAGACAGGAAAGGAAATTCTTCACTCAGAAATGTTAAAGGTTTAATTCAAGTTCATTACTAGCTTTCCATAGCTACAAGGATCACAGCAGGTAAAGTCAAGTTGAACAAATACCTGCGTGTCAATAGCGGCTATGGCATCATAACTGAAAGACGATTTAGTGACATTTGAGGTTAGGAGGAAGTTTAACCATGCCAGGGTCTTCACACAGGGTTTTATATTGCCTCCAAAACTGATCTATTATTTAAATTCTCCAGCCTTTGCTGGAGAAAACTTAAAAACAAACCAAAACAAAAGCAAATCACACACATACAAAACTCAGAATCACATGCTCACTACCTCAGGAAAAAAATAAAGGCAACCTGCAAAGATTGCAGGACTGCTGGAGTGCTCCTTTTTAATGTGAAACACAGAGCAAGAGAAAAAGCTGAGGAGGCACCAGGGCGAAAGTCAGGCTGGAAAACCTCTACTCTGAAGGAATGAGCTTCTTGGTCACATTTTCCACAGGCATGAAAACTAGAACTATACTGTTATTTTGTAGCTTCCTATTCACTACAGTAGAAACGAAGTGGATAATGTAAGCTGCTAGATGGTGTGAGATGTGGGTCTGCCCCAGCTCTGCCCTGTGCCAAAGAGACAGAAGTCACTGTTCTATGACCACATCTCACCGTTGCACTCAGTACAGAGACTGTACTGAGGGCTTGCTGATGTCATGCACCACATAAACTTTGAAAAAGCCTTTTGTAAATTTTATCTCAGCACTTCTACCTCCTATGCCAACACAAGGAAAGCAAGTCAAATTGCCAAAGGAATTTGTGCCTTTGAAAAACTTGATGGCTTTCTTTGAATTAATTTTTCCTAGCCAAAATAAACAAAGGATATCTAAATCCTACTAGACTCACATAGTGCCACAGGGAGACCCAGTCTTTTAGCCTCATTATCTTGGAAACATCCAGAGGAGGGCCCAAGTGTTTAGCTGTTACATTCTTGACTGCAGTGCTGGTCTTTAGACAGGACCATCTTAAAATAGTGAGAATAGTGAGAATAGGCATTCTCACTCTTTGCTTGTCTTTTAATCTTACCTTCACCCACTTAAGGCAGAAATTATTTTCAGTAGCTTTCACTGTAAATCAAAAGTAAGTCTTTGTTTTGTACAGGCTATTCCTCACCCGTTAACTGAATCCAGTAGCAGCATCTGCAGTAACACAGGGTAAAAACAGCATTCAGCTGAACACCTGTTCAGTGTTTTGAGCTCCAAGTCACACCAAGTCACACCAGCAGTGTTTTGAGCTCCAAGTCACCTGTGGCATTTTGAGAGCTAGCTCAAAATGCCACTCAGGAGACTTGAACTTTCATGTTCCACTTTTGAAACAAAAACACTGAACATGGATGACCAGGAGATAACGCCTTCAGCTAATCATTTTCTCAAAAGTACAGAGAATATATATCTTCATTTCAGTTATTGAAACTTATGCTAACCTACTTGATATAACTTCATCAGCTAGTGCAGGCTAACAGGGAGGCCAAATCATCACAAAATTGCAGAGACTAGCTTGGTGATACATTTTTCCAGCTTTCTCAGTGAGGCTGGTAACAGGTTCTAATTTTCTACAGCTATATGTTAATGGTACCAAGTTACCTTGTGATATAAAGCTTTCTCTATTATACCCACAGAGAATGAACACCTTTGCCTGCAGCATGGAAATACCATAGAGAAAACTGTTATTTCTTAATTTCAAAAAGCATCTTTGAAGTGCCAGGAGGTTTCTAAGCTGCTTTCATAGACACAGAAATGTGTTCATGTAGAGACTGTGCAAGTATAAATTTTAATTTTAGAAGGACAGAAGATTAATTTTACTAATAAAATATAAGAGGTAATAAAGTAAGATAGCCTCAAGAAGCAGCACCATTATGATTTAGATATCAGTCATAAGCCAATGCCTGATCAATATTTGACACTTGCACTATATTTAAATTATATTGCTCTAAAGTACATTAAGAATTCACAGTTGAGAATACAATTATTACACAGATCAGGCTAAAGAAAAACCAATATAATAAACAACTTATAATTGTAAGTATGTTTCCTGCAATGATGTTCCAAAAACCATCCTAAATATATAAGTTGTAATATCTCATTATAACTCATAATTTAGTTATATGAAGAATTAAAGAAATAAAATATGGCTCTTCTCTAATACTCTGGATGTTTTATCTCTGCCCTTAAGAATCATTTCACTGATGATAACTGATAACTGGAGCCACATTTCTTATATCAAGGGTGATTAAGAAAAACAAAATTATATTAGTGTTTTGGGACCTATATGAGGATGTGATATGCACTTATAAGACCTCCACAAGCATATGAAACCTCTTATCACTGTAGGAGGCAGGGATTAGCAAATACCCTTCCTTTATTAGCATGACAGTTGACTAGAGGAAATCACACCTACATGGCATGGTCCTGAAATTGAGAGGCATAGTATTTTCAAGAGACAGGCAGAGATACAACCAAGTACTACTGCAGTGCCAGCATGGGGAGAGCTGCTGCATCACCCTGAAGCTGTTTCATCTTAGCAGTGACCCTACCCAGGGATCTGTGTCATTACTGGGATATACAGGTCTAAAGCTACCAGCTGGATGGAAAATGAGCTTGGCATGGGAGCACTTCCAACTTTTATGTAATTCAGTCAGTTTGACACTTAAAAAGTTTCGCTTTGCCAAACTAAACTAAAATTAGCTAGAAATTCTAGACAATAATAATGGATTTGGTTAGTACTTGCTTTTCCTGAGAGGACAAAAAAAAACCCAACAAATTTGAGAAACTTCCAACTTTAAAGGGTAAAATAAAATATCCATACTAACCTGAAGATAACCTGATTGGATAACTGATTCAAAACCCAATTAATTTATTGCTCTGAACTCTCCACTTCCTTTTTTATCTCATTTATTTTCTCTTGAGAAACTATGCTAGCTTATCTAGGTCATTGTCTCCTTCTGCTGATACAGAAAGCCAATGGCAGTAGGATTGGGTCTTCTGCTACTGCAACCTCAGATCTTGTAAAATCTCTCAGAGGGAAAAGCAGGTGAGGAGGGCATAAGGGCTTTCCAAAACAAAGCCTTTTCATGCATAATTTCTGAGACAACCACACAAACCAGTGTTATTTCAGAAATCAGATGTCTCATCCATATCAAAAGTCAGAATGATCCCAATCAGGAACAGCTGTTTTCACATGCCATAGCCAGATGACAGCAGCTATTGAAGGCAGGCAACTGAAGCTAGTTGGAATATTCCTACACATATTTACAGTGTGCAAACAAATACTTAAAGTCTGTCACCAGTGTTTACCTCACAGGATTGTAAGGCAGTTTTCTTAAAGGTAATTGACAGTGGTGAAATTTCCTCTCAGTTTTGGTTTCCAGTGTGTGGAGCTTAGAAGCCAGACCCTCCTGCAGTCACAGTACACATAGAAAAAGATCTTGCCAGCCTTCTATCCCACCAGCCATGTTTGCAGATTTATGCTTTACTAACACGTTAAGTTAGAGATACCCTGTACTACTGCTTTTTCCTACACCAAAAGTCTAGTCCATTTTCTAATTCTAGTTGCATAGGAAAATGCCAGGTCAATATTACGACCCTAACATCAGGAATGTAGGGAATCATCACAATGTCTTGTGCCCCACCATCAATGAATTTCTCTTTCCATCCCTCCTTTCCTGTTGAAACAGGCCTGTGTTTCTCTTCCATGGAAGGCTGCAGTAAAGTAGCAGCTCTCATACCTCATCTCTTCCAAATTTCAGTATATTATTAATCCGACTATAGTAATGTTATTCATTTATAGTTGAGGGTTTCCAAAGATTTGCCTGGAGTTATTTCTCATGAGCTCCAAAGGCAGTCTGTCAGCTGCAACAGGAATCTATGTTATTATTGTAATCCAGGGTCTGTGTGCATGGCAGGAGGACAGTTCAATAAATCAGGGACGACTTCTGGATTTCTAACTTGTGTGCTGGTTTGACCTGGGTTGGTATTGAGGAGGAAGGAAAGGAAAGACATCCCTGGAAATAGTTCTCCTGAAAGAGGCTCTTGGGAATTTCAGAGAGAGCCAATGGCTGTTCAGTTCTGAGAACTGACACCTGTGTAAGCTATTCAGAATCAAGGTCCACCCCCGTGAATACTCATTGTGAAGCCC